>NQII01005825.1:76522-139723 GCA_002778355.1 Clitarchus hookeri | reverse complement strand
ATATATAGTTCTCCATATAGGATTTTGAATGGACGTCACAGTTTGGTCGGCCAGACGTCTATGGATTGAAAAAGAGATATTCTCACTGAAGGTTTATAGCGAACGCATTAAAAATGTACGTACACTCGTTACACGTAAATATAAAACTGTCATCTCCATTAAACAATTTACAAAAATATATAAAGTATATGAAATGCAATGCAACGATACATCTCATTCATATTCTGAAGTTGTATGAACAGTAAAGGTCCTTTCACGGTATCAAATAAATATTGAATCCAAGAAATGATTTCAAGTTATTGGATTAAGAACATATTTCGTAGTTTGCATGCTTCAGTGAATTTAATGTGATAAAAAATGAAGTGGGTAATAATGTAGTCTAATTTTTATATTTAACAACGTCGATCTAAAATAGCTAATTAAAAGTAATAATAAAAATTTTTATTACAATTACACAAAAAAAAACTCAATATATATGCAATCGCTGTTTTTTAAAATTTTCCATTTACTTCCTACAAAACATTAATAAATATTTTTGTCCTCTTTTTTTTTTTTAATGTGTTCATACCAAGGTTCTCACCGAACGAGGAGGCAACACCGGGGAGAAGGGTGGTGGTTGGGGCCGGATAGACGGACCCTCGCTAATGCGTGCGTCCACAACGATACAGCTACACTACTAGTCACTACAAGATCAGTAGGCTATTAGTCAGGGTCGCACGTACAGCATACACTCAAGGGGTGGGCACTCTACAACACGGCTGAACACATTTTCCAATCGCTATACGCTAAATCAAACCTTACAGACCGAAAATTTTACAGCGAATTATAACATTTCTGATTAAATCTTATCTTACGTTTAAAGTCTTAATTTTAAACATAGTTTATTATAATTTTATGCGAGAAAGTTGGTTTATTATGATAATTTATCTTTCGGACTCCTTCTCATGCTCTTTGTTGTGTATTTACCGAATTTCAGATTAATATTCATGACAGACATAAAAATAGCGTGGCTTGGCTTCAGGAAGTGTTTTGAAAAGTGAATTTGCGAGTAAATAATTTATTTACTTCAGCTATCATTTTTAATAATGCGGGACAGCGTTAATATTAATTTACGTTGTAATTATTTTGTTTAATTCTGTTACAGCCAATGCTATTACTGTACCCGTTTTGTCCCACGAAAATGGGAAACAATTTTTGCTCTTGTGTGATATTTATTTATTTATATTTTTTTACGTAAACCAATGCCACGTCAGTTTGTGAAGCGCAAATGTATAGAAAATGTTAAGACAAACCGCACGATGGAAACACCCCAATGAAGTCCAGAATTTGTTGAAATGAATTATGTTAGTTAAAAATAAAAAGAAGTTCCGGTAATGTAAAAATACACTACTCTGAAAAAAAAATTACAACTAAAATAAACACATTTTTAGCTTCTAGAATTTAAAAAAAAGCAGCAGGTCGCTGCACTTTGCTTGCAAACAACAAAACTCTCAACTATGATATTTTTCAACAAAATTCTTTCGCTATATGTACTTGAAATGCAAGTTAATGGCTAAGCGTTTTTGTAAACAAGTTATGAATAGTTATAAATATCACAAGTGAGTTTAACTGTACGAAAATTGAATTTTAAAGTAGCAGCGAATTCGATTTTGTGTTTTGTCAAGTTTGCGTTTTGTTATAACTATTGCGAAAAATAAAAACATGCCCGTTGGATAATATTGAGTATTACTATGTACTAGTACTTTATATACTGTATGCATACGGGTAGACGGGTAAAGGTATTCATTAGGCCTGGTTTATAAAAAACCGTAATACCACAACACTGGCAAAATTGCAACGACGTAAGAAGTTGAACTCTGAAATCTTTAAGCACCTGTTTATAAAAGTCCCTTGCGACTTTTATAAACAGGTGCGTGCCTAAAGAGTTCATAGTTTGACATTTTGCGTCGTTGCTATTTTTATAAACCAGGCCTTAGTTTTGCCTTCTCGTCAGCTCCCTATGTACACGTATAGCCTCGTACACGTCACTTGTCGGCACCGCGCTTCACGAATCCGGACAGCATTCTCATAGAGAAATAATTGTAAACAAACATTTGCTCGGGTTCACTGTGGAAAACATGTATGTGCGGTAAGTATTATCTGCGATATTGTTAATAATTATCCTGTGCATTTTATCTTGAAGCATGGCACAAGATTACGAAGTTTTGTTTTCAACACGCACTCGTTCATTGCACTCTCGTAATTGTGAAATTAGTTACAAAAAATTACACAACACATGCATCTCTCTATGCAGTAACACGATTTACGGGTATAGTGCACTGTCATACCTATAGTAATGAATTTGCATATGCAGTATATGTACGCACGCGCATATGTGGACGTAACTAACTGTACGTGCATCAAATGTTGTTCTTCCTTCGGCCGCAAACATCTGGCCGGTATGTGGAAACATTTGTGTCAGCTTCCATGACGCGACGCCTACAAAGGTGCAAGTGTTTGGGAGTTAATTTTTTTTTTTTCGATATTGACGACCGTTACTGATGTTTACGTCATCTTACAGCATATATAAAAAAAAATGAAAACTGTATACAACTTTTAGCAATAGCTTTATCTGAAGACTCCAATATCAATAAATCAAAACTTATTTCTAAACAGGAAGAACAGACCACGCATATTTCAATTGAAACTTGTAACGAGCTGACTTGAGCCCGTGTTTGTCCGACAAGCTGTCAAACAGTGAACACACTGGGACGTCCCAATAACCGATGTCACCACACGGTGGACGGCGTTGTGTCGTATCGTTTAGAAATTGTTGTCGGGAAATCAACGGTGGCAACCCTCAACGATTTAAGTCCGTATTATATGGCATGTGAAGCCATCCGTAAAACTACCTTTGTCAACTGTGAGCGCGGCTTCGTGTATGGCGTCCGCAATTCCCTTGATGTTGTTGGGTGTCACTTTTTTCCGGATTGTTTGGTCTTTTATTTTTTAATGCTCTTATGTATTAGTGATATGAAGTCACCGAAAATAAAAATTATACTGTGGGAGATTCACTGAAAAGAGTCGGATGCGTTTAAAACGGATGAACGAGAACAAGGGCTTCGTGTGTGTGGGTATCCCTAAAATCAGAGTAGAAGAGTTTATAGAAGCAAAACATTAGGCAAAAATTTTTTAATCTAGTGGAAAACATTTGTATGAAAATTGGTTCTCGTCTTATTGCGTGGAAAGTCTATATGTAAAGGAAGTAAAAGTGTATTACTGTAAACTTACTTTCTCTCTTTATATTTACTGTTATTCGGGAGTTTTGTCTGAATGTTTGAATGGATAGAGACAGCATATTTTAATCAGGACGTATGGATGGCCAAAACGCTCCATTATAAACCGCAAATTGCTTATTTTTTTGCCCACGTTTAAAATGTTGGCGGAATACGCGCACCGTGTTGCTTTTTGAGATACCTGCTTAGGATCTATTTTCTGTGCATCATCCATACTTCCGCCATGTGTAAAATCAACATTGTTATGGACCTCATCACTTTATTCATGTATTGGTTAACTTTAACTGGGGAAATGTTATGCATGTGTATATGTTGCTAATGTGTAAACTCGGATACTTAGCGCATAAAGCCAATACAAACTTTTTTTTTATAACTTCCCACTGATTTAAATTTTACACTTGTAATTCGACGTTGAAATATAAAACTACATTTCATAACTCATTCCCAACTCTACAACGACCAAGTCACACAAAATGTGTCTTCTGAAATAGCGCAGTAAGAGGCAGAGAGTTTTTTATTTTTTTTTTTCAAAAGTACTCACTTTACCGTAAACAGCCATCCACATAATCATACAAAAATAACAAACTAATTGCATTATTGAAATTAATTTCCAGTTACGTCTACATTACAAAGGTTTTTGATTCACTCGTTAACTCTAATTCTGACTTCATGTACGCATGTCTTGCCATGTCCTAAACTCACGGAGTTCATAGCTTTGTCTGCCATGTTATGAATGACACTGGTGTGCTATTGCAATATAGCACGGATAAAATACAACAAGAGTAAGAAATACATATATGTCCAACACCAACAGCAAGGCTTCAACTCTCTCTCTCTCTCTCTCTCTCTCTCTCTCTCTCTCTCTCTCTCTCTCTGTGTGTGTGTGTGTGTTTGTGAGTGTGTATACACCATTTCCACGTCTTTTCTTTTCCTCCCTCTCTCGCGCGCACACGCACGCACACAAAACCCCATACAATTCTTTGAAATTATTGTATATAATAATAAGTTTTATGTTGTATCTTAGCGGTGTTTCTTTAGGATATTTAGGTGTAGGCATCTTCTGTTTTTCTTTTTTCTTGAAGGGAAACCTCGTGCCCTTGCCGACTGGACACTTCATCGCAACACACCTGGCAGTCATGCACCAGAGCCGAACTGCAGAGCGAGTAGCAAGACTCGTGCTGGCCATACAAATTAGCTTGCGTCACCCCCATCCAGTCCCTTCCCCTTAGAAAGACAGTACAGCAATTTCAAAAGCGTGTCCGACAATTTCCGTACAGTCAGGCTGTCCATGCGGACTATTCGACGTACTTTCTTCCAATGGACAAAAGGTTGCAGCTCGAAGTGAAAATAATGCGTATTAAGTTTCTCTTTAAACAGAGTATATATGTATTTGGTCAATTTGTATCCTCCGAGATATTTACTTTAGAAGTAAATAGTAACGTCTACATTCTTGCATAAAAAAAATTATACATAAGTTATTTTTAATTGTGGCATATACACGTACATACATTAAAAAATTTTGTGTGCTGTATTTACATTTTATTACGTTTTACGCATGACAATCTCTACGATTGTAAGTTTACAGTAATTACAATTTCAAATTTCAGTTTCAAACTGAGATTAGTGAAATGCGTGCGATTTACATAGTAAAACGATATTTTTCGGCTGTATGCCAAGAGGCATAATAACATATACCTGCAATGGTGGGCTGCTCATGATCGCATTACTTACATCACTGTTATTTTTATAGGCAGCAGCAAATGCTCGTAGCGATAGCCAGAGACACAGGCAGGCATGCATCCCCTCCGCTCCTAGGCGCTCAGTCCTCTTCCAAACTGGTCCACAAGCCATTACCGCGCCTGTTATCGTGCACATCATCACCTCGCCCTGTCTGCTCATTCATCTTTCGATATTTTCACGTAGTTACATTTTCTACCACTGTGCTACGAAGGCAGCAGCTTCCTAGGTTTACTATAGATTTTTTTTTGTATTTCCAAGTTTGTACGATTATTTGACATGTTATCGTTACCGTAATTGCTTTATATGGAATTAGACATTAATATGTTTGCCTATATGCGAAAAAATTCTGTATTTGACATTAGGTTTAATTTTAAAATAAATAATTCGTTCAACAGGTGTAATATTTCACGTAACTAATTTTCATTAACTTAACTTTTTAGCACATCTGTAAAATGTTATGCAAATATTTTCTCACATACAATAATTAAAAAAAACTGCTAACCTGGTTAGATGAGGTTTTTAAAATAAAACTAACTCTGTAATTCATCCAGGGAAGAAATATGCACATTATTGGGTAAGAAATGGTAATTTTCCTTATTGATTTATTTATTCAACCATCAAAGAAACCTACTGCGGTGAACTATTTTACATTAAATAAAATATAAATACTCAATTTTCATATGAAACTCAAGCAATATTTTTCTGGCGATTTTGGAAGTTTCTACCGTACTCTTTAAAAGAGTTCTGCATTTACTGTTTAGTTGGTTGCATCACTGTAAGGAGATCCGCTTTACTTCTACCTTAAGAATACAAGGGTGAAACATCTGCTTACACTGCGAACTACAGACCTTCACACCAGAAAAATGGCATAACTGGCCAGCAAAATGTCGGGATGCCATTCTCCAGTCAGTGTATGGTAGTTTACTTGCCAGCCGGTAGCTCGGCTGATAGGAAAACTTCCGCAGTATGCAGTAGCCAATCAAACACAAGGCCAGTTCCCAGAGCCTTGCGCAGCTAATCAGAGCGAACAGATTTGGGCGGCTCTTAACAACGAGGTCTTGAGAGCAGCCAATCAGGGAATGGGAACGCCCACGTCAAAGAAACCGCTACGACATTTCACCTCTGTGTGCTTAGCTACTGTGCGGTTTGACGTCGATTATCTAAAATAGTTAGGATTGAAAATACTGTTTTAGCTCAGTTTCCATTAACGCAACATTCGAATAAGTTACAGTGTCACGAACAGTGCCAATGAAATATGCCCATGAGCCTAGTTATAAAGAAAAAGAAGTGCCCATACATCTGTTCCATTAATTAGACTGTTTGATTTACGTTTCGTTTAATTGAGCTCAATACGTTGAATGTAAAGGTCTTCTGAAAATTATTGAGAGGAAGAAAATTTGTACGATTTTCTGTTGTTTAATAGATTGTAGACGTCTCCACTAACAGTCCGTAAACATCTATGAAACCGTGAAACTTCTGCTTGTGCTGATAAAACTTTAGCGGGAGCTGAAACTTCTGTCAATGACATCGATTTCATTAACGTAAACTCTATCTCGTTTGTTACTCCCTCAGATACAGCTTTCGGTGATTATGTTTAACGATTTCAGTAAACTGAAGTGTCGTCTTTATAATACACTTAAAGTTTCCTGGCTGGAAATATTCAATTGAGAACGGGTATCGTATTTAAAATATAACTAGGGCATAATGTGTGTCGCATAGTAGAAAATTTGGTATTTCCAAACAATTATATGCACAGTGATTTTTAGAATAAAGTAGCATAGTAGTTAGTGTAATTTTTTTATGATAATCTAGGTGTGATCACGTGAAACAAGTGTCTTGCAATCAGTTACTTTAACTGTGCGTTATTTGCGGTTACGTTACTGCAGTCGCACCTGAGTTCTCTTCAACGCCTACATTCCTCGTGATGGGCATTACGACGCACTAAGCCGTGCGTGTACTCACTAACCACTACGTACAAAACTAAATTACATCGTTTAGCGACACTCTAAACCTCTATGTGTGTAGCGAAAAAGGTTTCTTTACTGCAGGTGGGTTCGTGATAAACTCCACGTCTTATAGGGAAGGAATAAAATCCTGAAAGGTTCAACAGTTTTCCGGAAATAAGGAAAACCTCTCACATTTACTGTAGATGTGCTGGTAGGTTAGAGGCTAAATAATTTCCGTCTTTTTAGTCAATCTCTTGTTCTCGGGCAGTGAGAGTAAATATTTACAGCCAGTAATATTAATTTTGTTTCGATTTTTTTTTTTTATTTTTTTTTCATGGTTTAAAGGAGAAACCACAATTCTTCATACATCAGGGTACGAAGATAATAAAAGTTAATTCAACTGCAGTTGTGGCCGCATGGCTGGTGCTCACTCCCTCCCCTCCCCCACCATGGCAATTTGAGTTCGATACTCGGTGGGGGCACGCCTGAATTCTCGCACGTGGCAAACGTACAATATTAAAAATGTCCGAATATTAACGAAAAAAATTACAGAAATATAAAGTTAATGTACAGAAAACCAGTCACGTAATTAAGATAAACTGAAATGAGCTCCGTATTTCGTATAGCCTCGGGTTTCGTGAAAGAACAGTGCCGAGACTACACGAAGCGTTCTTCGCCGCTTTAACCAGAAATGTATCGTTCCTGCTGCAGTTAGGATATTCACGCCACTCATATGCGTTCTTTGAAACACCAAAAAGTGTTGAAAGCCACGTGCAAAGGTAAGCAACTCTACGAACACTCAAACGTTGATAGAAAGTGATAAATTTACATAAGTAACTTTAATTAATTAACATACCAGTCATAGTTGTGCGCAGAGTTAAGTAATGGTGAGTGCAAACCAAAAAATTAAGATCCACATTTATGACATTAGAAATACAAATTAAGAATGGTTATAAATATACGTATTAATCATCAATATTCTATCTACACTTTATTAAATCTATTATTAATTATTTGGACTTTTCAAACACGCAGACTGTTTATTGGAAATAAGAAATTGGCAAGTTTATTTTTCATTTTCCTACTGACATGACGCAATTGGTAGGGGTGGTGCAGTTGCACCCCCTGCGCCACCCCTGTGTACGCCTATGATTATGGTCACAAAGTGGTGGACAAGCAGTACCAGTCGTAAAATCTTTAATTTCTGGCTTCCTATTCAAATCTCACTACTGAATAAAATATTTTCAGTTTTCTAATATATATTTTATCTACACAGTAAAACACGAGCATTGCGAAAATTTAACTTTTTAAAATCCCTTTTTATAAAACGGATATGGGGGAAACTAACAAATGTACGGAGAGGTTCCGTGAGTTTGTGAGAACTTCTGTTAAATTTAAGTAATGTCCGTTATTGCAAAGACCAAGTATTCGTAATTTTACGAAGAACTATATGTAGTTTTTTTTTACCAGCTCTTTCCCTCATTTTAACATAAATTTTTTCTAACAGTACAGCGGAGTATAGTCGGTGAGTTTTCTCGGTCTACTCCCGTTTCTCCCACCCTTGAATTCCATGGCTGCTCCGCCTTAGGGTTTCATTAATTGCCACACTTAGGATATGATAGTCATATAGGCCTAAGGCTACCATTTATTAAATCCCCGTCTTTGGGTGTGTTACTGTCGCCCTACGCTGTGCGTCTCCATACGTGTTATCACACTGCATTGCACAAATGAGATTCACACTTGAAAAAGAGAATAGTAATGACCTAGAACGAAAACCTTGTATAGCTCATTCACGGTTTCTTCACAATTTTTCGAATTGAACCTTTGAAAAATCACCCCATGTATGACGTGTTCGGTTGTTTCCAAAATATGTCGTGTATCACAAGAGTTTTGTGCTTCTGTTAACATAAAAGTACCTTATTTTTGGCTAAATTTAACTTTTACTTATATTTTATCTATAAATTATAATATATCATTCATAATTAATGTGCACACAAACAGAGATAAAATGGGTGTGTTGGTAATGCCTAGTAAGAAATAGTTCTTAAGAAAAATATTATACTGAGTGCGTATGAGTTGAGGTGCGTTTTCCCTTTGGTGTACTTTTCTATATTTGGTTAAGCTTTGTTTGCATGAGGCGGAGGAATATTCTAGAAGTAGAACATTAGCCAGGCTTCAGAAAAGTTGGAAGTAACCTAGAATGAACTAATATCTCCAAACTGTTTTAAACCCTGTGTTGCATAATTTTAAGATGCGGGTAAAACATAGTAACTTCTATCAGCGTTTTGGCGGGCTGGTGGCTGGTCGACTCCATAAAAGTCAGTCCGTTGGTTCCCAAACAGGAATATCATCGTGAGGAAATGTATTCAGTATGGTAATGGACGAGACGCGAGCCCTGGTCCATTACGGCCTTAGTTGTACGTCGGGGAGAACCCGCAAGTCGCCAACGAAAAGGGACGAGGAACACGGGCTGACCTTTTGCTTTGCTTCGAAGCTCCTTCTTGAGATGAACAGCGTGGACGGGCGCATCCATGGGAGAGTGAGGCATGGCTCTCCTTTGTGGACTTATCATCGCTGGTCCAGTCTGAGGAAGGACCGGCTGAACATCTGTTAGATGCGCGGGTGTTTCCCTGGATTGAGAACGCGGGGGAAGGATAACGAAAAAAGAAAACTGTGGAACCGTGAAACCCCCGGAAGAGAATCGCAAGGACGGGTTTATTTATATAAATATACTCACGTGCACATCGTTGGCGTAGCCTATTAGACTGGAAGAAAGTGTGGCTGTCGTATCTGCTGCCTACTGCCGGTGAGGGGAGGGGAAAGGTTTGGACGGCTCTTAACATCGAGGCCTTGAGATCCGAGCGGACGAGGGTGAAGCGAGGTGAGCATGGCTGAGCGCCGGAACGCAAGGGTGGGATATCCCCGAGAAAACCCGCTGACCAGCGGCATCGTCTGGCACGATTCCCACGTGCGAAAATCCGGTAGCGACCCCGACGAGGATCGAACCCGGTTCGCCTATGTGGGAGGCGAGTAGTCTGACCACTACACCACCGCGGCCCCTCCCGGTGCCAGTAAGTAAATCTTCAGCGAACTTTCTTCAAACTATTGAAAAATTTTAATTTCTTTAGATGCGAGGTTTTCATTCCTGTCCTCGACACTGCCGTTCGGCGAGATTCAGCTTCGCATTGTTTCGGCTTGGGGAGGAAACGGAGACTGAAGGCAGTTCGTGGCGGCTGCTGAGCCCGAGGGTAAGCAGACCTTTCCTACCTGGCAATCTGCTTAAGAAACAAAGATAAGAGGCGAAGTAAGTTCGGAACAGGGAATAAATGGGAGTATTTCGTTACAACCAAGCCCCCTCCCCTTCTCCTCCTTTTTTCCTCGTCACCCAATGAGAGTATTGTCCGTCGGCTGTTACTGCGAAGGCATTGCGATCTTATTTCTATTAGATTGTACAAAGCGAAGTTGCAAGTAGGAAAACATCAAATGTATGTTTGGCCAGGACCTTAACTTTCGCTGTAGCACTGTTGTACTTTGGTGTTTCCGTAAAGACGATATTGCAACTTAATCTAGTTGTTACATAACCTAAGTGCCACTACACCGTTATTGTATTTATAATTCTCGATATGCCTGTGAAGAACAGTCGACATAGAAGCAATGTAGCGATCCGGTTGCCTTTCCCCGCACAACCCTTCCCTGCACACCAGTGGCTTGTTAAGAACTCGCTAAAGGAGGGACACACGTCTTTTTGTAGTTTCATGATCATTTTTTTAGCTGCTAAAGGTCCTACTTCCCTTGTGGCAACTTTTTGTGTGTTTTCGTATTAAGAAAACATTTAAACAGATAAGGAGAAACAGTAATATTTTTCATGTAGTATATTGCAGGGTTGTTTGATAAACAGTAAAACAGTTCAGCTTTTGCCTAGGCTGGTTTGGTGAAGAATTTGCACTATTTTGATGTTTTGCCTCAGGAAGAGTGCACATGCCCCTGTAACCTCCCTTAATAGTAGAATGAGAGTGGTTTCCAATTGACAACTATTGACAACTGTACCCGACTGTACTACGTGGAGAACTCGTAAGAAATTACTGCACATACTACCAAAATTGTCAGAAAAGTACGATATATATGTTGCACAAGAAAAAATAATGTACACATTTTGTAATATTGTAAAATGTTCTGTTACAATATATTTATTAAATGTTTAAAAACATCAATTAACAAAAGTATTTATTTTTAATCAATTTTAAGTACTATTTCCATTTTAAATTATTCAGAAAACACATTTTGCAAAAAAAAAACCCTTCCTCAAACAATAGTTTTATATAAATGTATATATACCTGGTTGTATACAATTAAATATTAGAAACAATGTTTACTAATACGTTTAACAACTGGTTTTATCCACATACATTTCAACCACGAGAGTTTTCCTTTTTTGTAACTAAAATTAATGTAAATGAAATAAATTATTTTAAAAATATTTGTTCACATTAGTACCAATATTTTCTAACGTGCAGCTACATTAATCAATATGACTGCCCAACTTGAGGAAAGTTTTCTTGTAATGTGTGTTTTCTGGAGCATTCAGAATGGAAATGCTCCTTATTTTTCATTTAAAACATACTCTTATTAACTGTTGTTTTAAAACAGTGAAATAAGTTTCTTTGACCATATACTTTACAGTGTTACAAAATATACGCATTCCTCTTCCATACGCTGCATAAATCGTACTTTTCAGACAATTTCGGTAGCGTGTGAACTACTTGTTAATGAGTTCTGCAAATTATACAGTCGGGTGCTCCATTGGAAGCCACTTACTTCTGTGGGTTATTTACGGAAAACTGAGCACTTTTAAAAGCCATCTACGTGTATGCACATTGTGTATTATTCCGCTATACGTTAAATTAACATTTCCATGGGTTTGATCACTTTTTTCAGGCGTTGGTCAAGTAAAACTTTAAAATTATTAGAGAAATAAATATTTTACAAATTTGATAATTCGTACACTAATATGCATTGAAAAAGGAATATTCGTGGTGGTGATAGTATTGTAGGGAACATTTCAACAACAGAGAATATTTGGTTTCGAAATATTTTGATTTGCTTTATAATCTGTTTTATTGTATGTGAGTCTTCGTTATAGGCTGTTCACGGTAAACTGAGTGCTTCTCAAAGTGCTGCTCAGTATCTGCTTTATTTGCAAATAATATACTCTCCCGCCATTTAAGAAATTAACACAGTCATGACCCTAATCACTTTATACACGCGTCAGTCAAAAGAAACTGTGAAATTATTGGGACTGTAAATAACTAATAATTTATTATTTCTTAAACTTGTGTACATTGAAAAAAAAACCAGAAAGGAAAATAAATAATTTCAGTGTTCAGAAATGTGTACCGAACTCTTTTAATTTAACGTTAAGACGTGGAANTTTGCTTTATAATCTGTTTTATTGTATGTGAGTCTTCGTTATAGGCTGTTCACGGTAAACTGAGTGCTTCTCAAAGCGCTGCTCAGTATCTGCTTTTTTTGCAAATAATATACTCTCCCGCCATTTATGAAATTAACACAGTCATGACCCTAATCACTTTATACACGCGTCAGTCAAAAGAAACTGTGAAATTATTGGGACTGTAAATAACTAATAATTTATTATTTCTTAAACTTGTGTACATTGAAAAAAAAAACAGAAAGGAAAATAAATAATTTCAGTGTTCAGAAATGTGTACCGAACTCTTTTAATTTAACGTTAAGACGTGGAANCCAGAAAGGAAAATAAATAATTTCAGTGTTCAGAAATGTGTACCGAACTCTTTTAATTTAACGTTAAGACGTGGAACTTCTTTCCTTCCGTCGTTACCAACTTTACTGGGCACATGCCAGTCAGTGTGCCTGTTAAAATATATGCAGGTAGAAGCAGTGACTTTTTTCAAAGGTTGATTTCAAAAGTTCTGAAATAACCGTGAACAGCTTACACTAAACTGTGCTTAGATCGTATTTCAATTCTCGGAAAAATAAAATTAAATAAATACATTGCAACGCTTTTATTGTACGTAAGTAAAAATTTTTAATAAAAATGAATTATATTCTAAATTTTAAATAATAACCAAACAACTAAACTGAACTACCGATCCAAGTTAGCTTGTCATTTTGCCTTGTAGGCATACAGGCATCGAAACAGAGAATAGGGTGAGGGTGAAGGTCAGAGGGATGCTCTGCAATGTTGTCATTTGCAACAAGATATGTAGCTTTGAGTTTAAATTGTATTTAAAACTACGTCATGGTGGTAGTTTATCATCCAAATGTTTTATTAATTTTCTAAATTCATTCCGCCTGTCTACAAAATAACGTGTCATTTATAAACCAAAGCGTGCACGACATTAAAATGTCATAAAATATAAGTATAGTCCATTCACGGTTATTTCCAGTTTTTGTTACGCCCTGATCAAGTTCTACTTCCAGGATATTCCTCCGCCTCATGCAAACAAAGCTTTACTAAGAGTATATAAATACACCAGAATAACAACACACTGCATTCTTGCGCACACCGTTACTTAATATTTTGCATAAGAACTATTTGTTACTACGCATTACCAACATACCTACTTTGTCCCTGTTTTATTAATATTAATTATAAATGGAATATTATAATTTATAAATATTATATAACAAAAGTTTAATTTGACCAAAAATAAGGTACTTTTATTTTGACAGAAGTATAAAATGCATGTGATACGCGACATACTTAGGAAAGAACCAAACACGTTATATATAGGTTGATTTTTTCAAAAGTTTGATTCAAAAAGTGTGAAGAAACCGCGATTAGACTAAAGTTGTAGTTCTGTTTTCATAAGTTCACTGAAAGAGCAACAATAATTACTGATAGGCAAAACATGATTATTTGACAACAACAAGGAGCAACTCTCACTAACAGTGTCGGGACGGCGTTCCGGTGCGTTCCGGCCTCTCTGCGTAACTGAACCTGTGTGCGTGAAGCAATGTTGAGGAGGGGGGGGACTGGGCTGCCCGGGTATGAGTTCCGAGGAGTCTGTAGTCTACCTAAACGACGGAATGGAGGTGGGAGGAGTTCCCGAGAGACTGGGACAACTGGTACATTCGAACTTATCTAGAGTATTAGATGGCATCATTTATGTTGATAGGACTAATAAAGTTATTTATCTTATTCAGTCCNTTCGAACTTATCTAGAGTATTAGATGGCATCATTTATGTTGATAGGACTAATAAAGTTATTTATCTTATTCAGTCCGTCGTCTTCCTGGAGCTTTTATCGAGTTTGAGGCTCAGTAGCGCGGGGGCAGTAAGGGAGACAGTGACACGCTCGTCAAGGCCCAATCGCCGCTACGCCAAGGCTTAATACTAGACAGCGACACTGCCATTTCATTGGTGGAAAGTGCGTAGCAANGGCCCAATCGCCGCTACGCCAAGGCTTAATACTAGACAGCGACACTGCCATTTCATTGGTGGAAAGTGCGTAGCAAGGTGCACTACAGGCTCCAGTCATATTTTCGCTCGCGTCCAGTTGGTGTGTTTTAAGATACAGCAATCTTAAAAAGCGGTTTATAACTTTGTTGTGTAGTGTGGAGGGTGGGGATGGAGGGGGGGAGCGCAATATAATATTTATAGCATGAACGATATCTTGAAAGTACGATTTCGTCCCCGTTAGAGATAAGTTTTCTTTTCGCAGGTGAACTTATGGGGGGCGCGTTTAAAAGTTCCTCAACCCTTTCAGGCATACTTTAACTTACGGTTTTAGGTGTTGCAAATAAACAATTTCACGATGCGTGCTGTATCGTTGTCAAAGCCAATGAGCTGTAGGTTATATGTTTAGCTACAGTTATGTGAACCAATTATGCCNTGCGTGCTGTATCGTTGTCAAAGTCAATGAGCTGTAGGTTATATGTTTAGCTACAGTTATGTGAACCAATTATGCCATATGCCAGTAAGACGGTGTGAGAGTCATTAACCCACAGGTAAGATCATAAGATCATTGAACTTCGCAGTGTACAGTACAGACCAAAAATTACCTTCACGTGCGTAATGTACANAGGTAAGATCATAAGATCATTGAACTTCGCAGTGTACAGTACAGACCAAAAATTACCTTCACGTGCGTAATGTACACAACTGCGTACACTGGGTTTGAATGGATTTAATAAAACGCGTTTTTTCAAAAATGCTGCAACATAGTTCGAAGTGTCAGTTTGACGACCTACCGCCTTAATGTAATATATTTGCTCTAAAATGTTTATTGTGGAAATCAATGATTGGCTTTTCACAGAGCACTGTAATATAGTGAAAGGAATAGCTGTGTGTAAATTTTGTTGCATTTTCGAATTAAAAAGGAAATGAAATTTAGCCCTTTTAACTAGTTTGGATATCCCTCCCTTCACGAACCCTGGCCACACCCAGGTATTTGTAGTAGTAATGATGAATTCAACATCTAAAATGTCTCGTTTCCATGACAGCAACAACTTGGCTCGACAGCTTGACCTACAGTAATTTTTGGTTTTCAAAATAAGCTATTACAAATCCTCCCATGCTGGAGCCCAAATTTCTGCATTAAGTTTATATAGGTGCTTATAAACTACAATAATACATCTTATCTTATATATGTCTCAGTTCGTTAACCAATGAAATGCGTGGAAAGATTCCAAAATGACTGTGATTGAAACACTGGAAATTTGATTATTTCGTTCCAATTATTTTAGTGTTTACTTTTTAATACACTTAGGGTCTATTTTCCTGTTTTTTTATTTTTNTGATTATTTCGTTCCAATTATTTTAGTGTTTACTTTTTAATACACTTAGGGTCTATTTTCCTGTTTTTTTATTTTTGATTTTCTAGAAATTATTTTTTAATATTTACCCATAATTAAAAATTTAACGTAGACATTAATTTTTAGTTTTAAGTGTTGCAAAAGAAGAAATTTTGGAGTGAGAAGTACTTATGAATTCTTTACAATATCTGACACTTTGGAACCAATGGAAAGTGTTTCGTTAGATCCGTAGCACAATAAACGACCAACTATAAAATAGTTGGTGTGTCAGCGGCAACAGATAATATTGCCTAGGAAAAGGCAACGCCCTTTGGTGCTACTTTCTGAACCTATACAGCACCGACCATAATTTCACCTATTCTGCAACGTGTCAAACGTAAACGAGTGTATTCGGGAAAATACGTTAAGGGGTTAACCACGATGTACGCGAGGACGAGAAAATTTAGAGTTACAAACGTTTCCAGATATAGGTTAAAACATTTACTTTATTATTGCCGATCATACATTTACTGTCACAGAAATATAATTTATAAGTGCTCGTTCACATAATCTTATTGTCTGAAATAATAAGAGCATTCATAAAACGCAATGAAAAAATAAGTAAATGAATACAACTTCTAAATTTGGGAAACTATCCCCTATTTAATTTTTGTACACATATATTACAACTTATTGGGGTGATTTATACAGTAGGGTATCACCAACAAGACGAATACCTTATACATATTTCTCCAAGGCGTTGTGCTAGGTGAATTTCTGTCCTCGCATATAACATACCTCCCTCAGCAGCTACATCATTACGAATTCAAACTATATGGAGATGATTTTCGGTTCTATTTTACAGCGTGGCCCAGAAACTTCACCTCGGCAACTGGAGCCATAAAACTGTCTAATGTTTCCACTTAATCACAGGTTCTTAAAACTTTCCAGAGTGGCCACTATACACAGGTTCGTACTTAACCACACGCAAGAACTTGAAACATTTCAATGTAATCACTTAAAATTAAGACAAAATCCGAACTCAAACGTGGTGATTATACCATATACAAAAAAAAGTCTAACCAAGTATCCATAAACCATCGTTAATATTCGTATATATGCAAGGAATGACGTCATCGCCACTGATACTTGCTGCTTAACACCCTTACTGTATTTGTAAAGCAAACTGAGACCAACGTAAAAAAATAGTTTCTTATGTAGGTAAGCACACATAAGTGTGGTAATATAATTGAGGGTAAGCGCACCTAATTAGACAATCTTACGTTCCTGTTATTTTTATTTAAAAGTACAAGCTTTCTTACCTTTTTTTACTGTGTTCAAATTAATTCGAATAATATTATATGTCCACGGTTATTTGAGCACTTCAGAAAAAAAAACACCTTCGTAAAATGACACTGTCCATTCCTGCAGATGTTTAAATGGGCACACTGATTGGCATGCGCCTGTTGAAGTTGGTTACGACGAAGGGAGAGTAGTTCCATTTATTTACTTCGAATTAAAAATATTAGGTAAACATTTGTGAATACTGAAATGACTTCTTTTGCTTTCTGTTTTCAAAGCATGTAAGTGAAAGAACTAGCCCATTCGTAAAACATTTACTTCTCTAACAATTTCAGTTTCGTTTGACCAAATCATAAATAAAGTGATCACGCCCATAAATGTTACAAATGGCGGAATAATACACGATGTGCATGCAAGCGGATCTTAAGAAGGGCTATCAAAAGTGCTCCTTTTACCGTGAACAGCTTATAATTAATATCGCGTTATACTTGCCATGGCCTTCCAATAGCCATGTACACAACGCCTTACTTTGCTGAGGGGAAGGGCCACACTGTAAGCATCTTGTTTGCCCGCGGCACGCCTAAACCTTGGGTTTATATTCCAAGGCGAGCACAAGATAACTTCCTTCTGGCTTCAAGCAACTTTAGCGCAAAGACGTTCTCCGACGAACAGTGAAATACGTGTGTTTTAACTCAGTTTATATTTTCACTCCCGTAACGTTATTGACATGGGTCGTCACCTACTCGGTCTTTTAATTACATAATGGTGAACTTAGGCACAAAATTCCACTAGATGTTCAACCTTATTTCCCGTGAAGCTCCCATAAACGTTCAGTTTTGCATGCAAACAAAAATTTAATCACTGTATATTTGCAGTCACACAATAAAAAAAATGTTATCAAACGGTTGCATCATAATTAGTTTGTATATTAATATTACTTTATTTTGTTATTTTTTTGTGGAACACGTTAATTTTTTCTCGCTGGCAATATTATTTGGCGTGTTTTTGCTTTGTTGCATGCAATCAGAAGTAAAATTTTATCAATAAAGTTGAAGACAAAAAATGGGAAATTTAACGAGCAATGGCGTGGTTGATTTGGAAACTTCAATTTCATTTCATGAATTTTGTTCCGTCGTTTCAACGCCGGATTTTGATTTGCCCCACTTTCGCTCGCGCTTTGGAAGGACAGGACTTATCTCTGTGAACTAGGATACCTGCCCCACATTTGTTATCAGTCCGTGACGTTCACGGAACATGTTGGTACTCCGCACAGGATGCTACCCTCACGTGCTTGTTCCAATATCAGGAAATTGCTTTTGCATGTTTATTCTCGCGAATACACGTTCCCAATTTTCCAACATGAAATCATTTCGCGTCCACGTCGCAAGACTTGCACGCAGAAAAAGGAATAATATTATCCTGTGGCGCAGACAGACGGCACAATTTCTTTGGGAGGGGCGAAGTAATTAAACTTAGTTTTCCCCACTGAAATGACCATAGCTTCTTGTTAATTACAACCCCTCGGGATGCAACAGTATTACCGACTGATCTTAATGAAAAGTCGTAAAATAACGAAAAACGTGACAACAAAAACTTTACAAAAAAAATATGTTATTAAAAAAATGTATACATATAAAACCACAAAACCTTAACATTTTATTTTTAGCCCTGTACAAATCCAGGTACTCTGCATTAAGTGTAGCATAGAGGACATTTTAAAATGGTCAAATTCGTTATTGTCAAAGTTTATAATATGTGGATGCACACGTCAGAACTCGAAGTAACATCTGCAAAGAGGATTACTCTGTGAAGCAGCCATTAAACCTCCAGGAAAAGGTTTAAAGGCAAACGCCGACTTTTTATTATAAACCCACTGCACTCGGACGTTTAAGCGTATTAACACAGTTCAACGAATTATGAGGAGAGTGAGAATCTGGGTCCCAAAGCAGAAACAGCGGCCGCGCCATGCATTCTGCGGCCATCATGTTCAACACATGTGGGTAGCAGTTCACGTATACAGCAACCAGATTAACGTAATCGAGAGCACCGCGCAATAATGCAGGGAACTTCGAAAACATATATTAACTTGGGTGAGGCGGGGATATCGCTAATATTGATCGTACTGATTACGTGCCTGTGATCTGGCACACACCATCCTACCACATAAAACAAGTCACACAACAAAACTAGACAATACTTTGCGTTACTTAGGTGGTCTGGGGATAACACATCCGTCATTTATTTTTTAAATGTAGGTTCATTGCGAATTCTTTATTGTGAATGTCTTTGTATCGAACTCCATCCACTGCACGTTTTGCGTTAAATTTAGAAAGAAAAAAAACCATACCCACTGATGCAAAAGTTTAACTTGACGTTCAATTTTCCTCTCCTCGTTAGATTTCCCTTCAGAAGTATTTATTAATTTCTGTCGACGGTTGGTTGTCTTCCAATCCCATTTGCCAGTTGTTTCGATCTTCCCACTGGTATTACTGTAGTGGTGGGGCCGCGGTGGCTGAGCAGTTAGCCTGCTCGCCTTTCACCAAGACGAACTTGGTTCAATACCCGGCCGGGTCACTCCCGGATTTTCGCACGTGGGAATCGTTCCGGACGATGCCGCTGGTCGGCGAGTTTTCTCGAGGATCTCCCGTTTCCCCCGCCCTTTCTTTCCGACGCTGCTCCATACTCACCTCAATCACCCTCATCGGCTCTCAAGACCTTGCTGTTAAGAGCCGCCCAAACATCTTCACTCACGTACTGTAGTGGTAGCTCAACAATTCTTTCGGCGATACTTTCTAATCCTCGCAGAACGCCCTCTCAGTCTTCTGTCGGGTGGTGACCAATTCATTATTATTTTTGGCCGTATTTTCTGATTCTTAATCTGCAGGTGACCTCGCCATTGCAACACTCTCCTCTGAATGCATATTTATGCGTACCTATAATAATTTCTCCCCCTCTTCAGTCTATTGTTATCATCCTTCCTACCAGGGCAGTTGGCTTAAATTCTAGCCCGTGGTGCCAGGAGCTCTGGGTTTGATCCCCACGTAAGTTATAAACGTGTATACCGTAAGATTAGGTTTGGTGTAGTTTGCAAGTCCCCCTTCTCCGGTTGGGCCGTCGACATAACATGGGACGGCAAAAAAGTTGCAATAAAAATATCACCTTGCATGACATGCTTCAAGTTGGCTCCATGCCACTTGAAACAGAGTTATTGCCCAGATATTTTTGTATCATGACGTGTGCTTTGTTCGAACCCTTCCATAGGCATGAGCGTGACGTATTAGCGTTCGTGTCCACCGACTTTTGTGTGCCCGTCATCCTTGAAATTTGGCAAGTAATGCAAATATAAATGGAATGAGCGAAGGAATGCCGATGTGGGAGGAACGGGAATACCTTGAGAACGGCAAAGTCTGTGACGTGTCCTACCTGCGCAAATCCGGGTTTGACTCTATTGAGAATATAACTCNAATTGGTAACATAGTTTCGTAGATATATCATAAGCTAAAAAAAATTATATTCTCGCCATTCTGCAAAAAAGTGTCTGGCCCACTTAAAACATGTGCACTTGAGTCAACTTTTATCATGAGTCCTCGGTGGACACGATTGCTAATACATCACGCTCGTGCGAAGGGCTCGGACAAAACGGCCACCATGTTAATAAAAATATATCGGTACTATGTCTGTCTCAAGTGGTACGGAACCAACTTACTTCAGGAAGTACCGTCGATTTTAACTTACGCGCAAAGCCTTCGAACGCCAATTCAAAACTTTGACAGGCTTATTATAATTATTCTCTATGTGCACTCCTACCTGGATAGGAATGACAGGACTAAACCTCTCCGCCTAAAATTGTCAACATCGCGCGCCCTATGCACGTCGTCGACTTTGCTTCCAGCCACACGCAAATGTAGGCTGTTCTCGGTAAACTGAGCGTTTGTAACGTACCTGCTTGTGTGCACACCGTATATTCTTCCGCCACGTGCAAAATCAACATTGCCACAGGCAAGGACACTTTATTCGAGCGTCTGTCGAAACAAAACGTGAAATTATTAGAAAAGTAAACATTTTACAAATTTGCAAATCCTTGTATTTATATGCATTAAAGAAACGGAATACAAAATACACAATTTTCGTATTCACAAATGTGTACCTAACACTTTTAATTCAACGCTGAGACATGGAACTAATTCCCCTCCGTTGTTGCCAACTTTACTGGTCGCAATCCAGTCAGTGTGCCCGTTGAAATATACGCAGGTAGGGGCTGTGGCAGTTTTCAGATGTTGGATTTCAATAGTGCTCACTTAACCGTGAACAATCTGCCGTTTTATTTACCCCTCGCATAAAAAAATTGCCTAATTGGAAGCTGGACGTACATTGTAGGATGTAAGAATACGCGCACTGAGAGGAAAGTTTGTCTTGGAAAACTGCATACGTACAAACAAATGTGTATAGTTTATTCAATTAAAGATTTTAAAAAGGATAGTTTGCTAACCTTCTCCCCCGCGGAGAGGGTTTTGTCTGTCTAACAAAAATTATATTTGACTGAACTCCATGTTGACAACCAAAACAAAATATTTCCCAAGAGTTTGTTTAGTCAAACACCACAAGTATTTTGTTGTCTCCTCGAATGGATATTTATTTCTGTGTGTACTAATCAACTGTACTACTAGTTGCTTTTAATAAGGGAGAAAAGCCAGAGGTAGGTATGTGAGAGAACAAGAATCTCATCCGTAATTCAACAAGTCGGGATCAAATCTGCAACCTACCGAACACGATCAAGGCATGTAAACGTATTTCAAAACAAGCTTGGAAGAATTAGTTTTTTTTGTGTTGGTTTTTAAAGCGTTATATTTTACAGCCATCATCACTAGGTGGGATGAAAATTAGGTAAATTTTTTATGTCCGAATTCTTGTAGTGGCATGGTTTACGATAAAATTCGTTGTAAATTAGTTACAGGTTAAGTAGGATATCATACGACAATCGGGCGGTCAATGCCAACTTGCTTCTAAGATGGGTTAGTTTACATTTGGTTCCTAACGAATTTGTAGAACATTTATAAATTAGAATTAACACGAAATAGTGATTTGACCAAAGTAGGTCTCCGTACAGTAGCTCACCAGATAGACTGATATGTGAACGAACCCAAGTAAAACACGTCTGTCAATATAAGTTGTGTTACGTTAGTTATGAACTGCAAAATTTAAAAAGTTAAAATGATTATTCCGTAAGTTACCCTTTTCCAATATTCATCAGCCTATCTCTTATACAGTTGACATATTCGATCTTTAGAGGTAAAATTCTTAAAACGATATATTTGAGCAAGCTTAACTTGACTGTGAAATCCAGTCGAGGCAAATTTTCCCGTGGTAGTAACTTTTTCCAGGTTGATCTCCCCCTTCTGTATAAACAATTTTTTTTTTATGTTAATCCGTGATACGTAAACTTTTTCCCGGAAGTATTACGCATGAGCAGAGCGTCCGAAATTAATTTCACTGTCATCAACGCGGGGGTTAAACATCAAAGCGGGAGCAGAAATTATCCAGTTGTCGCACCCCGGGGCTCGCCCCATTAATCCCTCATCGATTATGGATGGGAAACCGGCGCAGGCGNCATTATCCAGTTGTCGCACCCCGGGGCTCGCCCCATTAATCCCTCATCGATTATGGATGGGAAACCGGCGCAGGCGTGTGCGCCCGTGGTCGGCCCGGGGATAATCCTCGCAGCGGTAAATATTATCACGACACGCAGGACAAGCGTCCTCCACCGGCCTCGGAACTGACGCCCCCGACGCTAATCCGCCCGGTTCCCGCGCGACGCCTCGGGTCATTATGCGTGCCGCGAGGAAATACGTCGAACTCTTCGCAACCACGAGATCCGATGTTGTACCCGGTTACCAGGAAACACCCGTCGACAATTCTAAACGGTTGGCCAAAGATTACGAACTGTCCGTATCACCCGGAAATTAATAACATATGTTCATGTATGACAACTTCCAAACTTGTGGAATTTCTCGTTTAAGCAACATGGGATTTCAAATTTACAACGGAAGTAAATAAATTCATACACACAGTAAATTAAAGCTGTTCGCGATAAAGTGACCACTTTTGAAATCAACATGAGAAAAACAGTTACTGTTCCTGTACCTGCATATATTTTAACGGGCGCACTGAGTGACACGCGGACTGTAAAGTTGGTAACGATGGAGGGAAAAGTAGTTCCATAGTTTAACGTCAAATAAAAAGTGTTAGGTAACCATTTGTGATAAGTAAATTTAATTAGTTTGCTTTCTGTTTTTNATAGTTTAACGTCAAATAAAAAGTGTTAGGTAACCATTTGTGATAAGTAAATTTAATTAGTTTGCTTTCTGTTTTTTAATGCATCGAAGTGTAAAAACGAGCAGATTTGAAAAGTATTTACTTTTCTAATAATTTCATAGTTTCACTTGACCGACGCATGAATAAAGTGACAAGGCGCATGGAAATGTTAGTTTTACCTGAGGCGGAAATATACACAACGTTCATACTAGTAGATCTTAGGCAGGGTTTTCANACATGGAAATGTTAGTTTTACCTGAGGCGGAAATATACACAACGTTCATACTAGTAGATCTTAGGCAGGGTTTTCAAAAGTGCTCAGTTTACCGTGAACAGCCTATAAACACTTTTGAAAACAAATTATAGGAAAAATTCACTTCTCTAAACTACATTCGTGTAAGCTGTTCACGGTAAACTTAGCTCTTCTGAAAACCCTGCTTAAGATCTAATTATATGCACATTGTGTATTCTTCCACAATATTGTGTGATTCACATTGCCATGGGCCTCGTGACTTTGTTGACTTTATCCATGCGTCGGTAAAGTGGAACTGTGGAAACTGTGGAATTATTGGAAAAGAATATATATTAAAACTGGAATATTATTACATGTATTAAAAACAAATAGCAAAAGTAATACTTTAAGTATTCACACACGTTAACCTAACAGTTTTAATTAAACGATAAGACATGTAATTACTTTCCCCTTGTCGTTGCCAACTTTACTGGGTGCATGCCAGTCAATACACCAGTTTAAATATATGCAGGTAGCGGCAGTGACAATTTTCAAAGGTTGTTTTGGAAAGTGTTCAATTAACCATGAACAGCCTTTAAGCACTGGCATGCNTTTTTAATGAGGCGACGCAGAATCTTAGAGTTTTTAACGGAAGCAAATACTTTTAATTCTAGACACAGTGGTGTGTGTCTTCGTTACCGGAAACACCGGTCGACAATTCTAAACGCTCGGCCAAGGAGGATTACGAACTGTCCGTATCACCCGGAAATTTATAACAGATGTTCATGTATGAGAACTTCCAAACTTGTGGAATTTCTTGTTTAAGCAACATAGGATTTCGAATTTATAACGGAAGTAAATGAATTCATACACACGGTAAAGTAAAGCTGTTCGCGATAAAGTGACCACTTTTGAAATCAACCTGAAGAAAAAAAGTTACTGTTCCTGTACCTGCATATATTTTAACGGGCACACTGAGTGACACGCGCCCAGTAAAGTTGGTAACGATGGAGGGAAAATTAGTTCCATAGGTTAACGTCAAATAAAAAGTGTTAGGTAACCATTTGTGATAAGTAAATTTAATTAGTTTGCTTTCTGTTTTTAATGCATCGAAGTGTAAAAACTAGCAGATTTGAAAAGTATTTACTTTTCTAATAATTTCATAGTTTCACTTGACCGACGCATGAATAAAGTGACAAGGCACATGGAAATGTTAGTTTTACCTGAGGCGGAAATATACACAACGTTCATACTAGTAGATCTTAGGCAGGGTTTTCAAAAGTGCTCAGTTTACCGTGAACAGCCTATAAACACTTTTGAAAACAAATTATAGGAAAAATTCACTTCTCTAAACTACATTCGTGTAAGCTGTTCACGGTAAACTTAGCTCTTCTGAAAACCCTGCTTAAGATCTAATTATATGCACATTGTGTATTCTTCCACAATATTGTGTGATTCACATTGCCATGGGCCTCGTGACTTTGTTGACTTTATCCATGCGTCGGTAAAGTGGAACTGTGGAAACTGTGGAATTATTGGAAAAGAATATATATTAAAACTGGAATATTATTACATGTATTAAAAACAAATAGCAAAAGTAATACTTTAAGTATTCACACACGTTAACCTAACAGTTTTAATTAAACGATAAGACATGTAATTACTTTCCCCTTGTCGTTGCCAACTTTACTGGGTGCATGCCAGTCAATACACCAGTTTAAATATATGCAGGTAGCGGCAGTGACAATTTTCAAAGGTTGTTTTGGAAAGTGTTCAATTAACCATGAACAGCCTTTAAGCACTGGCATGCAGGCTCCTAGTTAAGTTGGCAACGAATTAACAAAATGTAGTTCTTAACGCTTGACGTTGTATTTCTAGAGAAATGTCCTAATTTGCAGTCAAGTTAGTATTTCTTGTTTTATATACGTAATTGTACTAACTCGCATGTTAGTAACACATTTACATTCCTAAAAATTATATTGTTTCGCTTNGCGGCAGTGACAATTTTCAAAGGTTGTTTTGGAAAGTGTTCAATTAACCATGAACAGCCTTTAAGCACTGGCATGCCGGCTCCTAGTTAAGTTGGCAACGAATTAACAAAATGTAGTTCTTAACGCTTGACGTTGTATTTCTAGAGAAATGTCCTAATTTACAGTCAAGTTTTATATACGTAATTGTACTAACTCGCATGTTAGTAACACATTTACATTCCTAAAAATTATATTGTTTCGCTTGTGTGGCGGATGAATAAAGTGATCAGGCCTATAGCAATGTTAATATTACATATGACGGGAGGACACAAATAAGTATATCTTAACCAGGGCTTTCATTAGAGCTCAGTTAAAAGTGAATAGCCTATAGAAAAAAAAGTTTAGTCAAGAGATTTGAGCGGCTCTTAACAGCGAGTTCTTGAGAGCCGATGAGGGAATTGAGATGAGTATGGAGCGGTGCCAGAATTAAAAGGCAGGGGAAGCGGGAGATCCCTGAGAAAACCAGTCGACCAGCGGCATCGTTCCCAATTGCGAAAATCCGGTAACCCGGCCGGGCATTTAACCCGGTTCGCCTTGGTTGGAAGCGACCAGGCTAACCGCTCAGCCACCGCGGTCCCTATAGAAAATGAAATATAGTAACGTATAAAAGAAGCATAGGACAAGTACTCACAAATATTCGCTCCCTTTGAATACGCGGAGAGACTGCTGTACTTTACCGTAAAATTTGCACTAGAAATATCAGAGGCAAGGTGCACACGTATAAATAATTTTGAATACGGTACTTTGTTTTCCAAGTCCGATCCAACTGTTTCCACTGTTATGTACTGCCACTTCAATAAATTTCTATCGAGCTCTCTCTCTCAAAATGGTTGAATTTTATAGTAGATACAATTATACCAAATCATCTAGTTTACACTATGATATCAAATTTGAAACGAAATAGAAAAACCATTATTATCCAAATTTCTCCCGGGAAAGTCCTGTTTGCTGACCTTCCTTTGGCGAAAGAAAGCCTACTTGAATATTTTATAGATAATTGTTGTGCACCCCAGGTACAGTTATGAGAATTGTAATATCCCTGGTTCCTTAAATCCCTTATTCATTGTGAATTGCTCAGATATCATATATTTAATTTAAATGCAAGCTTTGTTGTGCTCTTGCATAATTGTAGTAAGGATATAATAAGTCTAAGATCATATCATTCCTTTGAAAGTCATGTTTGCAGAAACGCTGTCGTGAACATTCTTTGAACCACAAACATGTTATTGTTGATCTCGATGTGTATTAGTTTTCTTCAACTGCAAAATGTAAAGGGTTTGTCTATGCAGGAATCTATTGTCAGAAACTACTCTGATCTCTGATATTAAGTTTCCAAATANTAAGATCATATCATTCCTTTGAAAGTCATGTTTGCAGAAACGCTGTCGTGAACATTCTTTGAACCACAAACATGTTGTTGTTGATCTCGATGTGTATTAGTTTTCTTCAACTGCCAAATGTAAAGGGTTTGTCTATGCAGGAATCTATTGTCAGAAACTACTCTGATCTCTGATATTAAGTTTCCAAATANAAAATGTAAAGGGTTTGTCTATGCAGGAATCTATTGTCAGAAACTACTCTGATCTCTGATATTAAGTTTCCAAATAAAATTTTCCTGGGTCGATGATGTTGTTACACTAATAGTTATTTACTTTAATTCCAGCACAGGCTAAACTTGAAAACGTCTCGTTGATAAAACTTTTGCACTCTGCCACCAACATCTGGAAGGCCACGTTTGTAGTCTTTTTTGGGAATAAAACCTAGCCAATCTTTTTCTTGTAATTTCCTTTTGAGAGAGGCTGAAATCTCTCTGTGTTTCGAATCAGCAATATATCAGGCAAAATTTCACGACCATCCAATTTTATTATGCTTGTATTCTCCTGAAAATGTTTGTTAATTTACTCTACAGTAATGCACGCGATGAGTACATTTGTATTGTGTCTACAGTAACCATGCGCTGAGAACGACAGTCGATAGAAAATGCTTCTTCAATTAGTGCCAAATTAGCTGATGTTACAAATTAACCTGCCGACTGTACAACATTTCATAGTCAACAAAACTGATTTTATTTTGCCAAACAAATATAGATTAAATGTTAATGAACCTTTCGGATGGGATGTCAAAACTTGCTTCTTCATCAATTATGGGATAAGTATAATGTTTCGTTTTAATTGTCATGATTTAAACAAAAGTTAATCAATTCAAACAAACCTTACTTCAGTGCACCACAAAATTCATTTTGCCAAGTAGCATGTGAAATAATTCCTCTATACAATATCGGGGAAACTAGAGTTTATGCAGTCCCAACTGCACGATATGCTTTATCGGCAGAACCATTTAAAATATACCCGCAAATCTTTAGAAATTTTCCCCTTAGAAGTATGGGCTTCTGAATTGCCCAGTCTAACAGTTTCATCACACCACCTTGCTGAGAGTTAAAATATTTTTCTACCACAAATAAAAATCGGAGCAGTTTTCAGATCACGTTCCAGGGAATTGATGGGCTGACATCACGATGCGTCGCTGAAATCGCGAGGGAATGGTAGTGAATTAAGGGATTATACTGAATCCGGTATACGTGTGGATTTATAGGTGGACGAGAAGCA
This sequence comes from Clitarchus hookeri, assembly GCA_002778355.1. NCBI lineage: Eukaryota > Metazoa > Arthropoda > Insecta > Phasmatodea > Phasmatidae > Clitarchus > Clitarchus hookeri. The sequence continues at coordinate 111,505 of NQII01005825.1, read as the reverse complement.
CGATGTCAATTTAGTGGGAATCTGTATGCTGTATCAGGTGTGTGTTTGAAGTCCACATTAATTGTATCGCGCTGGCGACTAATTGGAACTGACTGCGCTGGACTAACTGGGCGAATACGGTGGTTCCATCGTGAATCAATAATTAGTCATGATGGGGCTGATGAGGAAGTATTGTATGAGACCGGCATTGTTCTGCAGGTGGGAAACTACAACTACGATAATGTCATAGACGTTCCAATAACGCCATTTTCGAAGACCCACTGCCTTGTTTTATTATTTTTTACACGAATCTGTATTTCCTAGTTTTACCGCAAAGTAATTCATGTTTTAAAAGGTAAATTATTTGGCAATTATGTGTATGTTTCATGTAAAACTGAACGACATATCGCCATGCCAGAGCATAAGTAAAATATTTGCATTTTTTATTTGTTTTACATCACTATGTACTTCACCATGATATTCAATGTAAAACGACTATATCTATAAAATTAACTGACTTTGTTGTGCAAAATATTCCGTGCAAGATCTACGACTTTTTCTATTAATTTTCAATTTTGGTTATTGAAATNCTGACTTTGTTGTGCAAAATATTCCGTGCAAGATCTACGACTTTTTCTATTAATTTTCAATTTTGGTTATTGAAATGGTATTTAACATATGTATCCCTAAAATTTTATATGTAAACAACGTAACCTAGAAAACAATTTAAAAATTATTGATGAACTATACACATATCAAATGAACGTTATTTGTTTTCAATTATCAGTTCAGCCACTTCTTCCAGATTTGATTGGTTACATTATACCTTGTGTATGTCTTGCAAAAGGAGATGGCTCAATCGGGGCTGAGTCATAGTTGATCGCAGGAAAGTTTTCAAACTTCGCAACGCAGAAAATGATCTCTCTGCGGTGGAACTATTGCAGGACATGTCAAATAGATACTGAGAATTTTTATGATCTCGGATAATGCAACTTCAGCCATGTCCATTTCCTGAGAGAGAATTTGTGTTAAGTAAGACACAGAACTCATTTCAGTCCCTGGAAAGTGTTTTTCTGTAGCAACACATCCAAAATCCACACATACATGCACACATGTACACTGAAGAGCCGAAAAAACTGGTATAGGCGTGCGTATGCAAACAACAGAGGTTGGAACCAATCAGAGTAACGCGATGCGGTCGGCAGCTTGATCGGTTACTGCTGCTACTATGGCAGGTTATCAAGATTTAAGTGAGTTTGAACGTGGTGTTATAGTCGGCGCACGACAGATGGGACATAGCATCTCCGAGGTAGCGATAACATTTGGATGTTCACGTACGACCACTTCACGAGTGTACCGTGAATATTGGGAATCCTGTAAAACATCACATCTTCGACATCGCTGCGGCTGGAAAAAGATCGTGAAATAACAGGACAAACTACGACTGACGAGAATCATTAAACGTGACAGACGTGCAAAATTTTCTCAAATTGGCTCAGATTGGATTTGTGGACTGCCCTGCAGGATTCATGTTGTGAATTGCCTCCTGCATACCTTCAAACATTATTCGAGTTCATGCCACGTCGTCTTGCGGCACTTCTGCGTGCTCGGGGGGCCCTACACGATATTAGGCAGGTGTACCAGTTTTATATGGGTACGCATAAAGAGGTGTGCTTTCAGCTGTTGATCGTCAATTTCAGAGTATGAATAACGACATTGACGACTGTCCTGACTCAGTGTCAGTTCTTCATTAGCCCCTCTCAACAGCATATCTTCCATTGCTTTGAGGACGTCCTTAAGCAGGGTTCTCTGCGAATCTGTTCCGTACAGCTGATGTGACTGTGTCTTAAGCGTCACAGTACTGTTGCCTGTAAAAATCTTCAACGTTATCAAAGCAATGCGTGGAAGAAGNCTGTACAGCTGATGTGACTGCGTATTAAGCGTCACAGTACTGTTGCCTGTAAAAATCTTCAACGTTATCAAAGCAATGCGTGGAAGAAGTTGTTTCATCATACTTTTGAGGCCGATGACGCTTCCGTGGGAGAACTGGTGGCTCAGTCAAACTTTCTGATGTTTCAAGGTAGTTGGACCANGAACCAGAGTGTCTGAAAATATTTGTCGATCCTTTTGCGGTAATAACAGTTCAGTAAACTATTTAAGGCTGGGTATTTTGTTTCAAATGTAGCTTGCCTTACTGTAAAATGCGGCCTGTCTCTTCTTCTGGGCCAAAAATCATGATGCCTTGCTTTAGTCCATAAAGGAAAGAGAAACCGCTCATTGAAGCTTGAAAGCAATTAGCCTGTCTACCATAGTCAGAATTTTCTCGTGCCAAAAGGCTAAATTCTTCCAACAGGGTACTGNGTCAGAATTTTCTCGTGCCAAAAGGCTAAATTCTTCCAACAGGGTACTGTAATTTGAAAGGCCTTTTTCCATTGATGATGTGCAAAGTCTATCTCGTTGAACAGAGTGGTCGAAGGGAAACAGGACTACTAGTAGCAATATTTTGCGAGTCATCATTTTGTTGAAGTTTGATGTTCTTGAACAGTTTAAGTCATTTCGTTGATTGGTGAATCATGGTGGTAATCAGTTGAGTATTGTCCAAGGTTTCCTTAACTGCATCACAAAATTTGCTAACATCTTACAGCATGAGCTGAATGTTATGAGTAGCACACCGAACGTAGATAGCTCTTGGTTCTTTTTTCATTATNTAACATCTTACAGCATGAGCTGAATGTTATGAGTAGCACACCGAACGTAGATAGCTCTTGGTTCTTTTTTCATTATGCGTGTTGCATCTCCTGATTACTTTCCACTCATGTTTGCCTCCCCATCATAACCTAGGCCACGACATAATTTGATATCCATTTGTAAGCGAATCACAACATCCATAATAACCTTCCAATGTATTCAGCATCAGTGGAATTTATTGCATACAAACCCACTTATTCTGCATGTATCTGGAATTGACGATCAACCCAATGTATAGATAAAACAAGCTGCTCTGTGTGACTTTCATCGCATGTGTCGTCAGCAGTACGAGAAAAGACATTCGCAGTTTTCCCCTCACCATATATTTGGCGAAGACAAGTGTTTCCTGCTGGGCCAATGATTTCATTTGCTATGTCATGGGGCATATATTTCCCATCGGCTAGCCATTTTGTATGACTTTGAATTCACATACTTTCATTTCACTCACTGGCAATCGATGTAAATTATTTTATAATTCAATGGGTCCCCCAAAGGCAATACCATGGTGTGCTAAAAGTAAAATACCGCTAATAATGTTTCAAAGTTCACATAGCCTATTCTTTTGTTCTTGTGTGTGATGTGATTGGAGAAGCGCAGCTACTTCTGGATGTTATTTGAGATTTCAACTTGTAAACAACTTCCAAGTGGAAAGCCGACTTCTCGTGTGCTCTAAATTTCACTGTTGCTTTGGCCCAGTTGTGAAATCCGATATCAGGATTAGAAAACACACCATGACCACCTTTATGAGACATTGTTGTTAAGCCATCTCTCACTGCTTTCGTGCACAGTGAAGGAAATGCTGTATGCTTTTCTTCAAGATATAGGAGCCACGTGAAGTCTGAGAGCCACTGTCTGCGAAAAGACCTCGCATTTTTTCCAGCTGTGGTAATCCATCTGTGGTTATAGAAGAACCTCCGCCTTCTTTATTATTGCCCTGACTTTTGCAGTGTTTATGAGTAGTAGAAGTTTCTTCCTTGTCTATGATCTTGTTGCTAGTGTGATGATAGCTGGTAGACGCTTCGCCNGTTTATGAGTAGTAGAAGTTTCTTCCTTGTCTATGATCTTGTTGCTAGTGTGATGATAGCTGGTAGACGCTTCGCCTACCTGTTTCGAATATGGGGGTCCTTGATCTTCCTTGATGGTCACCGATAAAGGGGCCAATAGATATTTTGGTTGGACAAAAAAATTCTGCCAGATAGCTGCCGCTTCGCCATTTTTATCTGGCAGAACCATGTGGAAATCATGATAAGATATATATCGCTGCATTCACAAGATATTAGCTTAAGCATGAGCAATCAACTTCAAAATAGTATGCACACAGCCGCAGTAATGTTTGGTGTGGAGGGTAATAAAAGAGGGATGCTCAAGAGACACCAAATAATCACTGTGACAAGGTCCTTCATACACAATCAATTTAAAGGGTGTTCCGATTCCTTACAAAATTACCTTAATTGTTACATGAAAATAAATACATTTTTTGGTATAAAAATATCCAAATAATAGGTGATAATAGAAAATTATCGGAAACCAGCACTTCTGAGTAGGCCTGTCTTCTGTTTCAAATTACTTAAGTAGGACTTATCCTATTTTTCAAATACCCAGGACCCCTTAAAACATTGCTATGGATCTGGAAACATTACAGAAAGTAATAATACCTCCATTAACTGCTTTAGAAACGAGAACTTATATAAGTATAACAAAGAAAATTGAAAGTCATCGTGTTTATATTAACATTAACATTATTAACAACATAAACATAAAATACATTTTGACAATGGCAATAAAATATGGCTTCTTGAGCGAACACATTTCTGATCCTTAATTCAGTCCGCCACTACATGTTAATTTCATTCTTTACAAAGCGACTTGTGTGAAAGGTGAAATGTAGTGCCTAGTTTTTGTAGCTTATTTTGGGAGCTTGCGTTGAACTTCCCAATATGTCATTAAAGTCTCATTCATACACGATGGCATGCAAATCTGTTTGCTTAGATACTTTCACAACAAAAAAGTATTACAGTGATATATAATTATATATTTTAAAGATGTTACGATAACAACAATAAATATGAACAATTTTTTTTGTTTTATTAGTTAAGAATTACAATAAATAATTCGTAGGATACGTAATCTTTATTTTCTAACAGCACAATTAATTTAAAATAAGTGACAGGTTAATTCATTTCTGGATTAGTGCTCCAGTTAAAGGTATCATGTTACTCCACTGAATTACGTTAACATGCCAAATTATTATCCAAATATAAATAATCACTCTCTATGCGTGGTTCCTCTAGCGACAGCTCACTAGATGAAGTTAGTAATACTGCTACATCTTTGACAATCTAAGAAAAAAAAATGTTTCTCTACGTAAGAATTTGCAAATATTATTTATAAATGTCAAATTTTTTTGAGTAAATTATAATAATATACGTGACATATTTGGCTATTTCCTCTTACATATAGCAATGCCGATGTAGTTATGTAAGCCTACCATTATTGCGCAATATATTTTTTCAATAGCTTAAATTCGTGCGATTCCGGTATGAAGAATCTTATTAACTTTTGACTGAAATGGAAAATATTTCCTACTTGCAAATTGCATTGTTTGCCAGAAGAGACAGTTCCTAGTCTATTTAAAATACTGATGAGTATGTTTTAAACACCATGAATGTCACCAACAGTGTAGAGGCTAGAGCCCTTGCCTAGTGGCCTCCCACACATGCGAAACCGGTTCGATTCCCGGCGGGGTTGTACCCGACATATTCGTATGTGGGAGACTTTGGGGACGTCTCCGTTGGCTTGTCGGAGTTGACTACCTCTTTAGCACGTTTACGTAAGTATTCACTGAGCGAGGTGGCACAATGGTAAAACGTTAGACCCGAATTCGGGAAGATGAGGTTTCGGATCCCAGTCCACCCATCCTCACTTCGGTTTGCCATGGTTTCGCGAAATCACTCGAAGCNGTTTATGAGTAGTAGAAGTTTCTTCCTTGTCTATGATCTTGTTGCTAGTGTGATGATAGCTGGTAGACGCTTCGCCCACCTGTTTCGAAGATGGGGGTCCTTGATTTCCCTTGATGGTCACCGGTAAAGGGGCCAATAGATATTTTGGTTGGACAAAACAATTCTGCCAGATAGCTGCCGCTTCGCCATTTTTATCTGGCAGAACCATGTGAAAATCATGATAAGATATATATCGCTGCATTCACAAGATATTAGCTTAAGCATGAGCAATCAACTTCAAAATAGTATGCACACAGCCGCAGTAATGTTTGGTGTGGAGGGTAATAAAAGAGGGATGCTCAAGAGACACCAAATAATCACTGTGACAAGGTCCTTCATACACAATCAATTTAAAGGGTGTTCCGATTCCGTACAAAATTACCTTAATTGTCACATGAAAATAAATACATTTTTTGGTAATAAATATCCAAATAATAGGTGATAATAGAAAATTATCGGAAACCAGCACTTCTGAGTAGGCCTGTCTTCTGTTTCAAATTACTTAAGTAGGACTTATCCTATTGTTCAAATACCCAGGGCCCCTTAAAACATTGATATGGATCTGGAAACATTACAGAAATTAATAATACCTCCATTAACGGCTTTAGAAACGAGAACTTATATAGGTATAACAAAGAAAATTTAAAGTCATCGTGTTTATATTAACATTAACCTTATTAAAAACATAAACATAAAATACATTTTGACAATGACAATAAAATATGGCGGCTTGAGCGAACACATTTCTGATTCTTAATTCAGTCCACCACTACATGTTAATTTCATTCTTTACAAAGCGACTTGTGTAAAAGGTGAAATGTAGTGCCTAGTTTTTGCAGCTTATTTTGGGAGCTTGCATTGAACTTCCCAATATGTCATTAAAGTCTCATTCATACACAATGGCATGCAAATCTGTTTGCTTAGATACTTTCACTACAAAAAAGTATTACAGTGATATATAATTATATATTTTAAAGATGTTACGATAACAACAATAAATATGAACAATTTTTTTTGTTTTATTAGTTAAGAGTTACAATAAATAATTCGTAGGATACGTAATCTTTATTTTCTAACAGCACAATTAATTTAAAATAAGTGGCAGGTTAATTCATTTCTGGATTAGTGCTCTAGTTAAAGGTATCATGTTACTCCACTGAATTACGTTAGCATGCCAAATTATTATCCAAATATAAATAATCACTCTCTATGCGCGGTTCCTCTAGTGACAGCTCACTAGATGAAGTTAGTAATACTGCTACATCTTTGACAATCTAAGAAAAAAAAATGTTTCTCTACGTAAGAATTTGCAAATATTATTTATAACTGTAAAATTTTTTTCAGTAAATTATAATAATCTACGTGACATATTTGGCTATTTCCTCTTACATATAGCAATGCCGATGTAGTTATGTAAGCCTACCATTATTGCGCAATATATTTTTTCAATAGCTTAAATTCGTGCGATTCCGGTATGAAGAATCTTATTAACTTTTGACTGAAATGGAAAATATTTCCTACTTGCAAATTGCATTGTTTGCCAGAAGAGACAGTTCCTAGTCTATTTAAAATACTGATGAGTATGTTTTAAACACCATGAAGGTCACCAACAGTGTAGAGGCTAGAGCCCTTGCCTAGTGGCCTCCCACACATGCGAAACCGGTTCGATTCCCGGCGGGGTTGTACCCGACATATTCGTATGTGGGAGACTTTGGGGACGTCTCCGTTGGCTTGTCGGAGTTGACTGCATCTTTAACACGTCTACATAAATATTCACTGAGCGAGATGGCACAATGGTAAAACGTTAGACCCGAATTCAGGAAGATGAGGTTTCGGATCCCAGTCCACCCATCCTCACTTCGGTTTGCCATGGTTTCGCGAAATCACTCGAAGCAAGTGTTGGGATGACTCCTTAATTTCGGTCATGGCTGATTGCTTTCCCAGTTCCCCTACAGTTGTGTTGTGTGTATTATTTAATGACCTCGTCGGTGATACGTTAAACCGATTATATAAATAAATAAAAATATATACACATCCGTGTTCATGATGCGTGTACATTTCCGTGTAATTTTAAAACTTTTATATAGGCTATTCATGGCAAGTGAGCATTTTTGAAAGCCCTCTCATTTGGAATTATAGTCGATAAATATATTTTATTTTAGCCTTAGACGTTAACTTTCGAGTGCAGTGGAGTCTACACACTGTATTTATTACTTACATGGCAGTATTTATTTAGAAAGGTGGTTAAAGGTGGCTGAAATAAAAAGGTAACTAGGGCTTCAAAAGTGCTCACTTTACCGTGAACAGCATATGCTTCATTTTTCATAGTATCCACATTCCCATTTCTAAGTAATGTGCTTAAGTTTTTTACACTGTACTTACAACAGCCAGTTGCTACTTATTGCATTATTTCTGTCGTTGATTAATTGTATCTTAATTGACCACTGAAATTTTCTAGTTAATCGTAATCTCATTCAATGTTTGTATACTGTAAGGGACTATTAAGATAGCCAACAGTGTACCGGGTCTTTCCGGAGAACAATTATTTTTCGTGAACAACAAATTTACTTTACTTCGGACGGCCTGGACGCCCATGACTGTTTGAAGGCGTTGCATGTAATTTCAGCAACAACTTATTTTTTATAACTTCATTTTTATGAAAACCAAGTACACAAACTCACGGATATTTCTCTTTTTCAAAGTCAAATCACATTAACACTACAACGCGGAGAAGAACACATTTAAAAATCACTCGAACTGACACATGAAAATGTAATGCTTAACAATCGAGGGAACTTGTGCAGACACTTCCCGACAATGTGTAGATGGCACTTGTCATAATTTTCCTACCTCACAAGTACTGTCCCAAATTACTCGTGCTATTCTGTTTATATAATTCCATAACCCAACAAAACTACATCAAATTAAAATTATAAATTACTTGAGCTTAAATCTGCATTCGACAGTCCCACTGATACAACATTAAAGCACATCTCACAACTGTAATTAAAATTTAATAACTACCTAACCTTCAGACAACAGACACCAAAAGAACTTTACCAGATATTCAAGCAATATTTCCGCAGATTTTTTAAAATTCACTGCTGATTTTTTAGGGGGGACAGTGCTATCCCTTTCACAATTGAGCCGATTTTAGGGGGAGCATTCCCCCTCCCCTCTTACCCGCATTTTAGTTTCTGTGACTGAATTAAATATACTGTCTTTATTATTATGATTTACATTTTCTAATCACGGATTTTCATCAGCTCTTCAACATGTAATTTTTACATATTTTATTGAAATTTGTACATTCTTGTTAAAAGTCCACAGCAGAATGATTTTAAGCGTTTTTTTTTTAGCACCAGATAAATTTGAACAATGACATTAGACTAACTTTTGTCGAAACAGATATTTGCTGCTTCCCATTTATTTAGTATTGTGTCCTGCACCGCAATGAAGTGTGCAGATTCAATGCATGAGGTAAAGTTGAACAGAAATGCATCGTTTGAGCGAAATGCCTGTTCTTAAAGTTCCCAATAACCGTTTCCTAACACTGGCCTACCTGGTATTATTCTATGCTGGATTACAAAATCCGTAAACGTTAGTTAGGACTAACGTGTTTAGCGTTAATTTACTTCTCACTTGCTCTTAAAGGTGATAATAGTTGTTGGCCGTACTCTCGAGTTTAATTAATGCTTTATTCGATTTGCTGTAGAATGCTGCTCTGTCATACTGGGAACACAGTGGAGTAATTTGCAATCGGAAAGTGCAAAAACTCGTCTAATATATTGTTAGCAATTACACACATTTTTTTCGAACAGCGTTCAAAAAGGAAAATATCTGCCGTAACTACGAAAGTTTTTAGGTTAAGTTGACTGTGATAAGCAGTGTGGTCGCTTGCAGCGAATTAGAGAAAGTAAATCCATGTCTCAACTTATTAAAAATGAGATGTATACACTAATAATGACCAATGAGACTGAGTTCTGCTTCGTTTCTTTATAGTACGATCTGGCTTACCATTATTTAAAGTCGTTTATCCCTATTCAAATAATTACACGCTGCGGAAGGATACAAAATGGCCAGAAACAAGAAAGCAAATAGTACTTTAAAAAGTGTTCATTTGACCACCTATAATGTACACAAAAAAGCCACCAAACTTTCCGTTATGCGACACTTAAGACGTGTAATGGTGAGAGTAATCAATTATCGGATTGAATTCATTGTAAATACAAGATAGTCTACGGTGTCGATTGTTTGCAGATACATATTTAACCAACGCGCAATGATTTCCAGTTGTCCAGTCCTAAATTTAGCAACTGATTGAGCCTACTTAACGCTCTCTTGTGTTGGTCGTACACAAGAAAGCGTGACCCGTGACGTCAAGAATGTACGTGCGGCAAGGGACAAGGGTCGGGGAGGTCGGTCCAAACAATTCCGAGTTAATTAGTCCCGCCGCACGTCCCCCAGGTCCTCAGATAATTTCGGCCGTCTTGTCCTTTGATTAGTCTGTGTGTCTGCCGCGCGGTTCCGCATCCCAAGAAAGGACTCCCGTCCCTCCCACGGGGGCCCTGCCGCGAATTAGGAAGCTGCGTCCATCGCCGACTGCGGGAGGAACAGCTAAGTCATGCATGGCGGAGCGAGGGGATTGTGCAACTCGACAAGTAGCTCCAAGATAGGGTGGGGGGCGTCTACACCAGCCCCCCGCAACCTAATTAAGACTCTGAGGTTGACGATACTCACAGAGTTCATCTCCTGGACCACGATTTTTGGATATCAAGTCCCTGCTCGAAATTGGTCTGCTCGCTCTGCACGAATTGTACGTTCATTTTATTTTTGCTCTTTAACCCTTTCAGACCTACTTTAGTTGATGGTTTTCGCGTGTTACGCATACGAAAAAAAAAATTATGCGTGCTCTGCTTAAGCTGGCCCAGTCACTCAGTAATTAAGAAAGTTGAGTTGAGAGATTTGGACTGCTCTTTGCAACGAGGTCTTGAGAGCCGAAGCGGTATCAAGCAAGCCACAACCTACAGAAGTAAGACGGTTTATAGATCAGTTACCCACACAGGTGATCATTACCCACAAAACCGTGTAGTGTTAAGTACTCGCCAAATATAACATTCTTCTACCTCACGTATACAATTTCGTAAACTGAATCTTAATGGATTAAGGGTTTTTGTCACACGTCATGTTGAGACATTCGGCTTTTGTGTCACTCACTAAGTTTTAGAGTACTCCTTGTGTAATGTTTGTAAACGCCACATTGTAATTGGTAGGTATTTACAAATTACGTAGCTGAGCTCTATCATAGATTCAAAGTAACGGAAACATGTTAACAAAATATGTTACCCATAGTTACGGACAGGAATATATCGCGTTTTAAACGCACTGTAGACTAGACTCCCATATCCTGTGTACTTTCAAGCGTTAGCTTTCTGCTGATTGGCTGGTGCCCCAGTGTGTAGCTAGTTTTACCTCGGACCAGGTGGCACGGACCTCGAGGCTTGTTTACTTGCAGGTCTGTTATTGGTTCAGAGTTTACCTCGTCGTGTCTGATAAACTGTGATCCAATGCAAACATGACTGCAATACGCGTGTGTTTGAAGTCTTGTTTGTCTTAAAATAAAATCGCAAAATTTTCCAGTCCCTACACATAGTGCGTCCTTGTTACATATAAATTGCGTTTTTTTTTTTTTTTTTTTTTTTTTTTTTTTTTTTTTTTTTTTAACGAAATAAAATGGAATTTTTGAAACTCATTTTCTTAACAGAAACTAATGAACAGTGATAGCCATCCTAAATACATGAAAGAGGTGATTTGTACCCTTCAATTACGTAACCCCTACTCTCGATATAACTTTTTTACTGTAATCGTTTTTTTGTTACCTTTGTGTATTATCACTAGGAACACCCGACTTTTGCAGAAAGATTTTCCATCTGATTTTATTTCATAGCACTCTAGCTCAGATCCACTTCCGCGATAGGTTGGTTTAAACTTCCGCGCGTCTGAGGTGCCTGCCCTCCAATTATACCCTTTCATTGTTGCGTAACCTAATTCTGATTGGCCCGCTAAACACCACAATGTCACAGAGTACTTGAGAATACAGATGTTAAACCGCCGCTTATTCCACGAACTCTAGCCGTACACGCCAGCAGAATAGCGTCACTTGCCACCAACATGTCGGAACGCCGTTCGCCAATCAGCGTCTGGTGGCGTAATTGCCAGCTGGCAGACCAGCCAATAGGGAACTTTTCTCAATACGCAGTATCGAATCAGACACAAGTCCTGCTTTCAGGCTCTCGTGCAGCCAATCAAAGAATGGGTACGCTCGCATCAGAGGAACCGCCATGTAATTTCGTCTCTGTGCAATTATTTACTCTGTGGCAATGTCTTCTCACAGACAGACGCGACAAGTAAACAAATAAACACTGCAGGTTTGCACGTAGGTATTGAAGTCTAACTGGCCTGAAACTCTTTTCGCAAAAACCGGTTGCCCCTAACTATCACTTGATTGGAGAACACTATTACCAACACGAAAACTAGTAATAATAAACACGTTATCCTTTCGTGATGAAACGCGGGGCTCATTATACACATTTCGCACTCTCATTCCAAATCAGCGACTGTGAAAGCAGATCATTGCAATGAGTCACTGAAGCCTGCTGATTACTTCAGTTATAAATATTGTTAGGCGCTAACTGCTTCGCATCCCGCGTGAGCGAGTGGAAGGGAATGACAGCAGTTATACGATAGCGAGCGGCCTATCATAAAGGACGCCGCCGTACACGCCGATAAACTTATAGCAGCTCATGCCTCGCTGACCCTGAGAAAGTCATATTTCTCCATTTATCACGCAGTAAAGTCATCGTCATCACCATTATCTTCCCCAGCACAACTTGGATTACGGCCAAAGCTTTATAATAGAACCGTGATCAAGGCTAGTGAAAACAATAAGCCAGACAATTGCATGGCGCAAGCAGCGTTACACGACTTTATTGCCAAAATATCGTGTATGCATATCTGTTATCCAGCTGAAGAGGCGACGTTTTTTTTTTNGCGTTACACGACTTTATTGCCAAAATATCGTGTATGCATATCTGTTATCCAGCTGAAGAGGCGACGTTTTTTTTTTCAGTTTATTTTTCATTGCCGTCAACTACCGCAGAACTTTGACATGCAAGAGTGCGTCGGCGAGCTTGTATGCAGTGAAGGGTGGGACTGATCTGCGGGACTGTGGACTGGATGCGCGAGTGAAAAGACATTAGGCACGATGGAAATACAGTTTTAACTAAACGTGCGGAAATAAGAATAATAAGATTTAATACGACGCTCAGACTGGTAAATAACGGATGATTAACGGTTTGTAGCTTTGAGAATAAATATAATTATTTAATATAGTTATTTTATTTTTATTAAGACCCTCATCCCTCACGAGCCCGGATACACCCCTCAGGCGTCTCTTGTAACAATATTCACCCGTTCACCCTTGATTTTTTTATACTTTTCACTGTGTCAAACTGCTCCAAGTAACTTAATGTATGTCTACGTTACTGGTTCTTCAATCAGGATACTTTATAATTAATTAATGATAATGCTACAGTTATTGATACAAACTGTTAAGATTCAGAGGGTATGTTATGCTGAAAGTTATGAAGTTATAAACATACATTTTACTGTTGCTGTAGTTTTTCAGTTTCGTTACGCTTTCAGTGTACTTATTTTATTGTTACACTTTTCAGATAAAGATATATAATTTCACGGCGATGCAAGTATGGCACTTCTGATGCTACTATTCACTTTAGTCATAAAGAGCGTCTAAATTTAATGGGACCAAATAATAGACGACTTTAAGATGAATGTTTTATAATGTAGTGAACATATTCTGGGAGAAAATCAATGAAAGTAACAAGAAACACGGGGTTTTGGAACATCCAGGTAAACTGTACTGTAACTAATGTGATAAAAGTATATATGAGCTATTTACTGGTACTAAAAGTATTATAAGACCCTAGGTTTATGATAATTCATACAACAGACACCATGTTTGTAGTCACTGTTTATGCGAGTCAAATAAACGTCTGTGCCATGAAGACAAATGTCGACTATTTTACCTTAAATGTATGTAAAATGGCACATTTGGTGAAAACAGAGCAGCAACCAGAAACATTCTTTGGACTTATTATGACGCTTTATTCATGTGAAAATGGCACAATGTGACGGGCTCTTCAATGCCCATCAGCATCTGTAACTCCCTAATCTGAAATATTAATCTGAGAATCTTCTGTCTGCCATCATTTTGACACACTTAAGCTGATACGCTCCGTAAATACCATCCAAAATATCAACAGAAAATAGTGTTGTGTGCATAGTTTAAAAGTGGTCCATTTCCCTCAATAGCGGTGAGATATAGCCTAAACTCACGTCTTACACAAGAGCGGGCGGAAACTGCGCAAAGTGCAATGTCCTAATGTGCCACTTAATTTTATGAACTTTAAACAATAAAAATTTCTCTACCCTACCTTCCGATGTTTGAGTGTAGAAATAAAATGCAGTGTAATTGCTGCCGTGACGTTAAGAAAATGCTAACAATAAGCCCTGTATGTAAACGACGGGAAAATGAGGTGTTTTTAATAGTTAAATTTATTTTATAGACAGTTACGATTCTTTTTTTAACAGGTCACTATATTTTTCTAATGAAAAGGAAGATTTTTGTGACCGTGATCACTAAGGGTGGGTTTAAACTTGAAAAACTTAACAGTATACTTAAAAATAATGACATGTACTTAAGAAGTAATAATTCGATGTCGTATATACTAGTTCACAACAGTACATCTGTTTGTGTGCTGGTTCCGAGTTTTGCCAAGTATTGACAGAACTTCTATGCCATAAGTTAAAGTTTGGAGGAAGTAGTTAATCATAGTGTAACGATAAATATAATTGACGGTATACTAATATACACAGTAAATTTTTCAGTAAAAATATAAAAAAGGCAAATTTGTGAGCATGTTTATGATACTATTTGTTAACGTAATACGCAACATGCTAAAAGACCCCTGTCATAACTAGTAGTCTTCAAGAATGATGCGAAAATGCTGGTTGTGTTAGATGATGTTGGATTAGGGTTCGTCTGAAACAAAATTAAAAGGAGGCAATTTAATTGCGAGTTTTTTTTTTAGCTGGAATTAAGAATTATCGTTTCANTAAGTTAAAGTTTGGAGGAAGTAGTTAATCATAGTGTAACGATAAATATAATTGACGGTATACTAATATACACAGTAAATTTTTCAGTAAAAATATAAAAAAGGCAAATTTGTGAGCATGTTTATGATACTATTTGTTAANACACTTAAGCTGATACGCTCCGTAAATACCATCCAAAATATCAACAGAAAATAGTGTTGTGTGCATAGTTTAAAAGGGGTCAATTTCCCTCAATAGCGGTGAGATATAGCCTAAACTCACGTCTTACACAAGAGCGGAAACTGCGCAAAGTGCAATGTCCTAATGTGCCACTTAATTTTATGAACTTTAAACAATAAAAATGTCTCTACCCTACCTTCCGATGTTTGAGTGTAGAAATAAAATGCAGTGTAATTGCTGCCGTGACGTTAAGAAAATGNGTCTCTACCCTACCTTCCGATGTTTGAGTGTAGAAATAAAATGCAGTGTAATTGCTGCCGTGACGTTAAGAAAATGCTAACAATAAGCCCTGTATGTAAACGACGGGAAAATGAGGTGTTTTTAATAGTTAAATTTATTTTATAGACAGTTACGATTCTTTTTTTAACAGGTCACTATATTTTTCTAATGAAAAGGAAGATTTTTGTGACCGTGATCACTAAGGGTGGGTTTAAACTTGAAAAACTTAACAGTATACTTAAAAATAATGACATGTACTTAAGAAGTAATAATTCGATGTCGTATATACTAGTTCACAACAGTACATCTGTTTGTGTGCTGGTTCCGAGTTTTGCCAAGTATTGACAGAACTTCTATGCCATAAGTTAAAGTTTNACAGTACATCTGTTTGTGTGCTGGTTCCGAGTTTTGCCAAGTATTGACAGAACTTCTATGCCATAAGTTAAAGTTTAGAGGAAGTAGTTAATCATAGTGTAACGATAAATATAATTGACGGTATACTGATATACACAGTAAATTTTTCAGTAAAAATATAAAAAAGGCAAATTTGTGAGCATGTTTATGATACTATTTGTTAANAATATACACAGTAAATTTTTCAGTAAAAATATAAAAAAGGCAAATTTGTGAGCATGTTTATGATACTATTTGTTAACGTAATACGCAACATGCTAAAAGACCCCTGTCATAACTAGTAGTCTTCAAGAATGATGCGAAAATGCTGGTTGTGTTAGATGATGTTGGATTAGGGTTCGTCTGAAACAAAATTAAAAGGAGGCAATTTAATTGCGAGTTTTTTTTTTAGCTGGAATTAAGAATTATCGTTTCAACTGCTATTCGTAAATACAGAATACTATGTTCCGTACGCATGATTAGCGATTACTCCTAAGACTAAATTAATTTTTTTTTATTTCAAACCTATCTTAAGACATGTCTCAACATATTTGAGCCCAGAACGGTGATTAAAATGGCTCAGAACACACGATAACTATTGCGTTTAATGTTTACATGCGTAATCGTTTGACACGAAACCCGAAACAGTAATTTTTAGTCCAAAAACACTTTCACATCCAAGTTAAATTTCACACGCCGAAAATACAATGGCGTCATCTTCTGAAACAACGATGTCAAGGCTGGCAATCGTTANCCAAGTTAGTTTTCACACGCCGAAAATACAATGGCGTCATCTTCTGAAACAACGATGTCAAGGCTGGCAATCGTTAGTTATTTCCACGTATTGTGGATTTTGGTTGCTCCTGGCTGTTATTCAGTGAGCGCACACAAAGACAACATATGAAANGTTATTTCCACGTATTGTGGATTTTGGTTGCTCCTGGCTGTTATTCAGTGAGCGCACACAAAGACAACATATGAAAAAGTTTGTTATTGTTTCACTAAACTCCGAGCAATAGCAAACTTGCTTTAAAGCGTGTCGCAGAAAGGCGAAAATCGACTAAGAAACACCAGTGCCTTATACGGTATTATTTTAATGTTACAATATAACGTCAACAAAAGCAAGTTTTAACTTATTCCTGGGAATGGGTTGCTACATTGTAACTTCTTATTCATTTTTCATATTTTAAAATAATTAACTTTTTTTCCTCACTCTCGACTTTCAGTCGGAAAATCTTACGTATTTTTTCCATACTGAATGTAAAACACTCAANAACTTTTTTTCCTCACTCTCGACTTTCAGTCGGAAAATCTTACGTATTTTTTCCATACTGAATGTAAAACACTCAAAAGTTATAGACATATTGCACGCATTAAATATCTGTAATCTTCAATATACGGTAGGTTTAAACCTTGGACGTCTCCAAACTGTAGCGTATAACATTTAATTTCTAAAAAGCTATTTTCAAATACAGACACAACCACTGAATTCACGCAAGTTTCATCTAGATATATCTGAGTATAAAAGAACAAATGTAGAATGTTAACGATCTAGTTTACGTGGATTTAACGCCGTTTTTTTAAATCAGAAAATAGGTTTTCATATAAAAAAAATTGAAAGTAACAGCATGGCATATCAACACATCTTTCGGAGTTACTGGGGTCTGCAACGTGATTTGGAATCTATATTCACGTCCTTTTGTTATCTCATCACTAATTGATTCATTCATAGGCCAATATCAGGCACGTCAAAACACTGGCAAGTTGACATTTCGACGTGCAGGCGGTAACTTGTAATATTCCGAGCGTGGTTTGAGGCGTATTTGATATTATTCTAAAGTGGACAAAAACATTTTAACCGAGTTCTCCAGTATAAGCGTATTATACACCCAAGTGTATACTCATTGTTCAGAAAATCAGTTCGAATATTATAATATGTTGTTGGCTTCCTCAAAATGTAACCAATTACCAGATCGACTTAAACTGCGAAGTTCCGAATCTGATTTAATAAAAAATTCTCCATAAGGCTGAGGAAAAAAATATATTATATTTTAATTTGCTGTAGTGTTTAAAATAGTTTTATAAAACATTCCCGGCACCTATTTTGAATATTTTGAAACTGAAATGTAGAAACTGATTGGACGACAGTCGTGTATTTTCATATTACATTAAATAGTACAGTAAATTGAGAAGATAAAAATGGTTGACTTCAAACACTTCTGTGATCGGATCACGCTTCAACATACCAGGGATTACTCTGAGCAATAAATGCACATCGACAGCGGAATTTCATCACATGGAACGCAGTTAAGAGGAAATTCGGTTACTCACAAAGCAGCAGCCACTGGACAAATGACTGCGGTTCGAGTGCACAGAGAGATGCAGTGTCTAGTCTTACTGAATTCTTATTACCCAACAAACGTCCGCTGAAACAGCCATCGTCGTGGAAGAAAAGCTACGAGACTGTTAAAAAGGCGAACATTACTAAAGACGAGCACATAAATGTCAAAGTTCTGCGGTAGTTGACGGCAATGATAAATGTATTTGGTAACTGTGACAAGCTCTTGGGAATGAACGCGTTACAAAATTTGATTCTAGTTCTGTTCCACTGACGTGAACTGGGTNTAAAATAGTTTTATAAAACATTCCCGGCACCTATTTTGAATATTTTGAAACTGAAATGTAGAAACTGATTGGACGACAGTCGTGTATTTTCATATTACATTAAATAGTACAGTAAATTGAGAAGATAAAAATGGTTGACTTCAAACACTTTNCATAAGGCTGAGGAAAAAAATATATTATATTTTAATTTGCTGTAGTGTTTAAAATAGTTTTATAAAACATTCCCGGCACCTATTTTGAATATTTTGAAACTGAAATGTAGAAACTGATTGGACGACAGTCGTGTATTTTCATATTACATTAAATAGTACAGTAAATTGAGAAGATAAAAATGGTTGACTTCAAACACTTTTGTGATCGGATCACGCTTCAACATACCAGGGATTACTCTGAGCAATAAATGCACATCGACAGCGGAATTTCATCACATGGAACGCAGTCAAGAGGAAATGCGGTTACTCACAAAGCAGCAGCCACTGGACAAATGACCGCGGTTCGAGTGCACAGAGAGATGCAGTGTCTAGTTTACGGTCCAGCGAACTCACTGAATTCTTCTTATCTAGCAAACGTTCGCTGAAACAGCCATCGCCATGGAAGAAAAGCTACGAGACTGTTAAAAAGGCGAACATTACTAAAGACGAGCACATAAATGTCAAAGTTCTGCGGTAGTTGACGGCAATGAAAAATGTATTTGGGNTGATAAATGTATTTGGTAACTGTGACAAGCTCTTGGGAATGAACGCGTTACAAAATTTGATTCTAGTTCTGTTCCACTGACGTGAACTGGGTTTGACCAGTCAGGAGACACATTTCCTGGTGAATGTCGAGATCATGGGA
Source organism: Clitarchus hookeri (assembly GCA_002778355.1). NCBI lineage: Eukaryota > Metazoa > Arthropoda > Insecta > Phasmatodea > Phasmatidae > Clitarchus > Clitarchus hookeri. The sequence continues at coordinate 92,291 of NQII01005825.1, read as the reverse complement.
AATATTTATAACGGTATTAGAATACGTGAGCATTTGTGTCTGTAATTTATGACCATAGGATAATGAACTGAAAAAAAAGCGTCGCTTCTTTAACTGGATAAAATATCTGCATACACGNATATTTATAACGGTATTAGAATACGTGAGCATTTGTGTCTGTAATTTATGACCATAGGATAATGAACTGAAAAAAAAAGCGTCGCTTCTTTAACTGGATAAAATATCTGCATACACAATATCTTGGCAATAAAGTTATGTAACGCTGCTTGCGCAATTAAATTGTCTGGCTTTTGTTTTCACTTGCCTTGATCACGGTTCTATTATGAAGCTTTGGCCGTAATCAATAAATTACGTATGTTTGCCATTAATGGGGGATTGCTCTTAGGTTGAAGATCCCTGTAACACAAAACAATTTTCGGAGAATTGTATTTTAATTTCACTTAGTTTACGAAATTCTGGAAAAAAAAATACTGTTTAAATACTAGATTTTCATGGACTCATATCACCCTTAATATTCGGTTTAGGTTAAAAGTGCCCCATATATTTCCCACTTGATTTCACATAATTAATCACCTCACAAAGTTTGTTGGTTGAATTACACCCCATTCTGGATATCGGAAACGATGTGAGATCCGTTTATAAAATAGTACGACTCTCAGGCAAATGAAATATCACAACTAGGGTTTCGTTTGAAGTCGGTAGTTTCGCTGTTTAATCACACCTGTAACAAGAGCGCAGCTCTCTGTTAGTAGTATAACGTGAAATAGTATAGGCTATTCACGGCAGGTGAGCACTTTCGAATGCCCTTCACTTGGAATACTAGCCAATAAATTTATTTTATTTTATTTTTAGACGTTAACTTCCGAGTGTGGTGGAATGTACACACTGTATTTATTACTTACATGGCAATATTTATTTAAAAAGGTAGTTAAATGATAAAAAATGGCTGAAAGTAAATAGTAAATGGAGCCTCAAAAGTGCTCACTTTGCCGCGAACAGCCTATACCCACTTTAATCATATTTTATAAATTAGAATGCACTGAAAAAGTGATGGTCTCACTCTGTACTTCATATCAGTATTTTATTTTTCCCCTTTGTCGCTTAATGCAATTTCCTACTGCCGTCGATTTTTAACTTGAAAAACGCCATCTTTTGTAAACTTGAAGTACATTTTTTATAAAAAAAACTGTGATTAAAATGTTTCCTTTCAGTTTTTGCTATTGGTTTTTAAAAAAGGTCCGTTGTAGTAGGTATAAAAAATAAATTTTGTTACTTCGTTCAAAGAAATGAATANCTATTGGTTTTTAAAAAAGGTCCGTTGTAGTAGGTATAAAAAATAAATTTTGTTACTTCGTTCAAAGAAATGAATAACGGAAGAGCGTTTTGCAGTGAAAGGACTCTCATCTGCTCATATAAATATATAATGACTTAAAATTTTCATTTTTTCTATCAAAATTTACAGATTATAAAGCCCTTGAAAAGGTAATTATTCCCAGAAAATTTCCTTTGAGGAACTCGCTGTAAAATTTTACAAGAAACTTTTTGATATATGCTCTTAACTTTACGTGTTCTATGGTATCATACCAGGTACACATACATTTGGTAATAATAACGTAAGACTTCTACTACTTTTTCCTACAATTCTCTGTCTAGTTAAAATATTTGTTTCGCTGTTTTGTATTCTCTTAAATTTGTGTGTCACAAACTGTTTAGCAAAGCAAATAGAATTAATTTAACATGTGTGTATTTGTTTTTGGTTATATAAATATTAAAAACATTCAATGTAAATTAACAAACATTTCATACACATATCAGAAAATGAGAGTTTTTCTTTGAAGTTTTCCCAGCTAAATTTTAACTTTAATATAAAAGTGTGAGCCTCTTTAGTACCTGATTTCTGTCCATATTACTGCAGTGTTTACTGTAAGCACATCATATCGTTGAGGTTACAGGGTTTTGGAGAAGTAATTAATGACGTCAATTTAAAAAAATTTAAATATTTGATTAACTTTGTCGCCACAGCGCTTCCAACAACGAGACAAGCACTGATATCAAGTAATTCACTTTGTATTTCGAAACAGCTAATTCTGGTTCCTCTGTGTCATACGCATTTCCAGTAAAAAGAAACCACGGCACATTAAAAAATGTCCATGTTGAGTCACTTAGCGGACTAAAACTTGTAAGATGTTCTCGCCCTGATCAAAACGCATTTGTTTGATTTGCGCAGTCCTAACCACGCCAATCCCGGATTTCTGTGTCGACGTATTATATAACTAGCCAGGTACAATTACGGAAATTTTTCCTTCATAAAAGGCACTTACTGAATGTGTTACTTTACGGTTATGTCAAGGCCCNCAGGTACAATTACGGAAATTTTTCCTTCATAAAAGGCACTTACTGAATGTGTTACTTTACGGTTATGTCAAGGCCCACCTTTATATAACAGCAATTGTATTATTAAAAATAATTATTTTTTTATTATTTTTTAAATAAAATTTTTAATTTTTTTATTATTATTTTTTTCTTCTTTTTTTTCAATATTACTACTGTCTGTCTTGTCAACGTCAGCATGCGGAGGTCTCATGGAGTCGCTGTTACACAACAGCCTAACATGTGCTAGTTTATCACTATATCTTAAATTGTCGCACGTTAATCTGACATTTTATTAGAGATTCTGTGTTAAGCCCGCCGCACACTGAACGATTTCCCTCACGACATCGCACGCGTGAGTCTTGCCTGCTGCTGGATGTGCTCGTCCACAGGAAATATCCGATGCCAACGTGCACTTTTTCTGTCTAATATACTGTTCCTCTGTAATTGAAATGGTTCTATTTTCTCTACGCGTTTCTTTGCTAGTTTCCGATCTCAGCCAACGAGAGAAAGGAAACGTGTCACGTGAATTTATTTCCATGGTAACTTGATTGTTTTTGGCAGTTTTAATAAATGCATAGAATAAACATGTTCGTATACAGTTATGACGTTATCTGTGTACTCACCCGAATTCTTCGAAAAGCATAGCCATTCTCTTGTCCACAGTCGTTTATTCCGTCTACAATTTTTATTTTCATTATGCGAAACTGAAAGAAGTGTAATTGCAGTATTTTTTCTTCGCCGTACAAATTTTTTTTGTTTATTACTTTCGCCAGCTGTTGAAAACTGTCATGGCTGCCGGCGTTACTAGTTGGCCGAGTGGCTCGCATGGAAACCCATACCGTGTGCGGCACGGCCAGTGACGCGCCCCGCGAGTGACCATATCTCTTTGTGTGGCTCTCTAATAACATCTTAGTGAAACTCGCAGGAAAAATCGTCCCGTGTGCGCTGGCCTTTAGAAGAGGTTGAAATATTGAAAGCGTGTAGGCTAATATCATACTGCTGAAATCTGAAAAAGTTTCGCTGGTTCTGTAGCAGTTATATCTATCGTTGGGGCCGCGGTGGCTGAGCGGTTAGACTGCTCGCCTCCCACCAAGACGAACCTGGTTCGATCCCCGGCTGGTTCACGCCAGATGGGTGTCGCTGGTCTGAGCGTTTTCTCGGGAGTCTCCCGTTTCCCCCCGCCCTTTCATTCCGGCGCTGCTCCATCCTCACCTCACTTCACCCTCATCGGCTCTCAAGACCTCGATGTTGAGAGCCGCCCAAATATCTTCACGCACTCGCCCACTCACTCGATCGTTTCGTAACCGAACACGAGTTAAGTGACTGCCAAAGTACCAATTTCAGTTAAAATTGGTTGACTGTGTCCTGAGATAAAACATAGTGCCCAAAAAATTGAATGGCCACTATTATGATAAATAAGTATCCGTCATGGTCGAAAACTATAAGTTTAATTAAATTCTTTGAATGGGTTCAAACGTTTTCGGGCAAGAACACACGTCCACAGACACCTAGACGCACAAAAAGTAATGTGATCTTACAGACTTGCCTTTCCTTCGAAAGATGTGCTTAAAAGAAGCAAAATAATATAACAGCTATACTTAAAAAATTACAGTTGAGTCACAGAAAGAACATTCGCTATTTGTGTCAGCATTATCTCTATATGGGATTTGGAACTGTTTACATTATCCTAAGAGTCAATTTCAACTAATTAAATATCTGTTATTTCTGGAAATCCGCATTAGGTATCGTTTCAGATGATTACTTGTTTATTCAAATCAGGAAATAATTGTCTGGAATCCAAGAGAACGAGAATTTAAAAACCTCGAATTAATAGTAAAACTTTGTTTTCTGCGTTCAGATAATTTAAGGAACCATCCCCTAACTCTAAAAGTAAACGCCGTTTGCAGATTCTGGGGGTGGAAGAGATGTGAGACAAAAAGGAGTTGAAACTTCTCTAGTGAAATGTGTATGGGAGGAAATAAAACTCCAGGCGTGCACGGACGTGGCCGTATAAACGCAGAACAAGTTGGGATTGAACCTGCATGAAACAAGGATTTATGTACCTCTAATGTTGCACTGCTTTTATGCTTGCTTCTTATTTGCATTTCATTACTTGTATGATATTTTTAACCACTTATGTTATATGCTTTTTTGGCCAATATAATTGATAGTATTTGTCACTTAGTACCTTGAATGAAGTCTAGACTTTACTGCCGATGATCTTACCTGTAACTCGCGAACCATCTCACTGGTCTTGGTCATAATTGGTTCATGTTATTGTAGCCAAACATATTACCTTAAGTTCATTGGCTATGACCACGAGACAAGTGTTGTGTCGACTTAAGAATAGCTTACATCATAAAAATGTTGTTTACAACACCTGAAACTGGAAATTAAGGAGGGTCTTAAAGCTTTAAGTGCTATTCGCGATTTAATGGACTACTGGAAAACTATAGGCTGTTCACGATAGACTGAGCACTTTTAAAAGCCCTTCTTGAGATGTACTTGTACGCACACTGTGTGTCCTTCCGCGATATATGTAGAATTAACATTGCCGTGAGACCTGATCACTTTATTTATGCGCCGGTCAAGTAAAAATGTGAAACTATCAGGAAAGTAAAAATTTAATAAATTTGCTAATTCTCACTCACACTTACATGTACCAGACAAACAGAAAGCAAAATTAATTAATTAAAGCTTTCACAAATATTTACCTAGGATATTTATTTAAACTTTAAAACAAGAGACTGCTTTCCCTCCGTTGTTGCCAACTTTACTGAGCGCATGCCAGTCAGTGTGGCCGTAAAAATATATACAAGGTGAGGGTAGTGACTTTTTTAAATGTTTATTTCAAAAGTGCTCATTTCACCGTGAATAGCCTATAAACGGCGTCAATTCCATGTGTGACCGCTAGATTGGCTTCTCGACCGTTAGCCCTTTTTTTATTGGCTAAAAGCGTCCTTGGTACGTGTCATGCCAGCTGTCGTCTAATGACGGAAGTCAAACGTGCATATAATATCGTGGAGTTTATTCTGCAGCCACAAAATAACGCCAATTTTGTAGGTCTCTGATCACTAGTGGCTAAGTCGCAACTTTAAAATAATGCTTGTTTGGTCCCTTATGGAAAATCAGCTCGTCATACATACGCGGTCACTATCTGAAAATGGTTCATGATTCCTGGGCAAAAACGAACTGCACATACTTGATTTTTGGTACTTTCTACTATAACTTTTAATGAAGTAACGTTTAGATCGCTGGACAACTACAAGTAACTAAGATGTAAAATTCTGCCTCAAACAAGGCACTAAGATACAGGGCGTATTTTGTCCCAAATTAGTGTCTTTAAAGCTACTCAGATACGTTTAATAAAAGTTCGGCGTGTCAACAAGGCTGTAGCAGTGATCATGCACAATGCGAGGGTCCTCTTTAGCCGCTACCGTTAAGCTCATGCGGCAAGAACATCGATCTAGCTATCGTTATATCCCAACACCCGACAAGACCCATTTAAATATATCTCAGTTGATATAAAAAGTTCTTATCCGAGTGCAGCAGAAAACTGAATGAATGAAACTCAAATTTTCTGCTTGAAACTTAACAGTTCGCGGCTTTGTTTTCGCTGATGAACCTCAAAGCCGAGTTCGGTTAGGCGTCACGTCTGGAAGCTAGAAGTTCCGAGTCCTAGCCCTTGCTAAGCCACGAGTGTTTGTGCCCTTTTAAAGGGCAATACTACGATATTTCACTGCGTAAATAGCGCGTAGGTTCGCCTATCGGTGTGGACGCCCGAATTTCACGAAAATATTTCCGCACGTGCTGGATCTCAATACCGTACGGGCGTTCTAACTGTTTTCTTTTGCTTTTTGGCGGCGTATTTTTGTGAGAAGATCTTCTCCTACTTGATTAACCAATCACAATTAGGTAACTTCATTACTGCGCGTCTGTGATTCGCGTTGCACGGGAGCCATCCAATCACAAAAGTGGATCTGAGCTAAAGTGTTACGAAATACAATTGGTCGTGAATTCCTTTCGCGTAATTCGGGTGTCTCTACGTAACGGCGTAAAACGAGGTCTTTAATATTTAAAAATTTGACATTTTTATCTCCATAAATTACTAAACAATGGTATTCACCTTGTTCAGCTGAAAAATCTCAGAACTAATCAACTTGCAGGTTGAAGGGCCTTCAAGTAAGCTATGATCTAGTTTTTACTCGTATATATTTTTATAATACATTAATTTCAACTGTATTTTCATAGATGTGAGTAGAAAATGCATTTCCGTAACTTTTACACTGTCACGCTTAACATGTTACCTCATAATATCTACCTAACAAATTACGTCAACCTCAAGGTGGCTAACTATGCATTAATGAATCTTTTTGCCATATATCAGGCTAAAAGTGAAGCAAACTCCTTTGTTTTAAATTAATTCAAGCGAATGTTGTTTGTTTCGAGTACATATGTAAAGAGGAAGATGGTCGATTTCATAAATTTAAGAATACCTAAAATAGCAACATCCTGATTAAACAAGAAGGGTTTGTGAACCGAAATTGAAGTTGTATTAAAGAAGAAATACGCAATCAAGTGTCCGAATTACCCAGCAACAACTCGTTACTGCGACTCTTATCAGACTACTAAAAAGAATAAGAACATCAAGAAGGCGTAAAAAAGAATCAGTAGTGAGTCACAGATCTGGCTAACTTGCAGTTTCAACTATAACGAGCTTCACAAAAAAAAATAGGAAAGAATAAAANTAGTGAGTCACAGATCTGGCTAACTTGCAGTTTCAACTATAACGAGCTTCACAAAAAAAAATAGGAAAGAATAAAATAAAGGAAAATTATATTTTACTCATGTTATAATGAAAACTGCAATTTTCAATTATAACTGCTCTCTTTTTGAGAGCAATTAATTAAATAGAAGCGCAAAGACAGCCACGCGCTCTGTACGAGCCTCTGATATTTATTACTAACAGTAAATGGTACAAATAAAAATTACATAAATTAAATATATATATAAATTGTGTCATCTGTCTTACGTGCAACATAATATTAAATCTCGGAAAGTACTGTTGTCCCAAAGAAGTAAAACTCACGTTATGGTAAAGGTGAAATTATAGTCTTCTATACATCTTTAACAAAACTTTGCTCATGGCTCAGTCTGAAGTTATTTGTCGCGTAAAATATATCATGAAATTTTGAAATGGCATATGGCATAAATGAATTTTTACGGAATCTCCAATCTTTTTTTGCAAGTTAAAAATCTGAATAGCTGGTATTAACCGTATCCAAATTATTGCTGGCATCAATTATATTATTAGTAGGGACACCCGAATTTCGCGAAAAGATTTCATGACCAGTTGTATTTCATAACATTTTAGCTCATTGCCTCTTTCGTGATTCGATTATCTAGAAGTGGAGCGTCTTAGGTGTCTTCCCGCGAATCACAGACGTACAGTATCAGAGTAACATAATTCCGATTGGCCAGTCAAGTAAGAAAATGCCTTCTCACAAAGACACGCCACCAANAGTTAAAAATCTGAATAGCTGGTATTAACCGTATCCAAATTATTGCTGGCATCAATTATATTATTAGTAGGGACACACGAATTTCGCGAAAAGATTTCATGACCAGTTGTATTTCATAACATTTTAGCTCATTGCCTCTTTCGTGATTCGATTATCTAGAAGTGGAGCGTCTTAGGTGTCTTCCCGCGAATCACAGACTTACAGTATCAGAGTAACATAATTCCGATTGGCCAGTCAAGTAAGAAAATGCCTTCTCACAAAGACACGCCACCAANTTACAGTATCAGAGTAACATAATTCCGATTGGCCAGTCAAGTAAGAAAATGCCTTCTCACAAAGACACGCCACCAATAAGCGTATTGAAATCTAGCATGTGCGGAAATCTTATCTATAGATTCTGGTGCCTTAATAATTAGGAATGATTTCAAGAACCAGTTTCGTGGAGAAAAAACTTGGCAGAATTCTCTTTTTTCTTTACTCTTTTTTATGTACTGTTGTCTTAGACTCGGGCCTGAAGATATAATATACAAGTCGTTGTAACGCAGGAAAATTGGCATACAGAAATGCAACTTCTCAGTATTGATACCAACCTGCATAAAGTTTATAGAAAATTATGTCAGCTATAATAGAGACATTACTGGCCGAGCAAGCAGCAATCACACTGTTTTCAAGTGCAAAAATTTCACGAACATGATAACTCCTATTATTATAAAACCTTGTACCACGAGAACTTTCCAGTGTGGATTGCTTAAGTTGCATACACATGTCCGAACTTCTGACTGTATCTTAAATATTTCATATCGAATGAATGATAACAATTGACCTTAAGGCGCCCGTCTACCTGGCGCTTGAACTGCGTTGCAGAGTGTTCGAAATACACGTTTTTCAACGAAACTATTAAGCGTGCGTCCAATGTGCTGATCTACGAAAAGAACACACACTTCAGACGAGGGCTGTTAAGTACTTTCAAAATATCGCGTACGATAGAAACATCAATTCAGAGTACTCCAAAACCGCTAAAAACCCGCCTTTCCAAGGCGCTGTAGCTCAAAAGGCACGCATCAGATACATACAAATCCACTATAGGCGCCTGCATTGAACCTTCATAAAGACTTCCCACTAATAAAATAATATGGTCACCGCTGAAAGTTCCATAGGTACACGCAGCACGACGAGAACACTGCACGCCAGTTCAGAGCCGTGCGCTTAGTGGCGATGGCGTACTTGATGCGCGTGGCAGTGTAGCCCTTATCGCTCCCGCGCTTCTCGGCCTAAACGTGGGAAAAAGTTCCAGGTAGACGGGGGCCTTAAAATAAACTGCCCTTGAACAAAACATCGCATAAATAGGGTCACCTTTTTTTTCTCCAAAAGTTTTACTCGGAGGCTAGACTTCAATAGCCTATCTGCACACTTACAGCCTTCCTTTGGCTATTGGTAGCTTTTTTTTTGTGTAAATTGAGTCTCTTACATGAGTGAGCCAATCAGAATTATGTTTCTCCGATACTGATCGTCCGTGATTCGCTGGTAGGCAGATAACGCGTGTAACAACTCAAATCCACTAATCACGAAAGTGGTTCTGAACTAAAGTATTTTGAAACACAACTTGTCGTGAAATATTTTCGCGAAAAACAGGTGGCCCTACACATAGGTGATCTATAGAGACCCGGAGATTTCGCTGATTCATCTGAGGACAAGTTTAACTGCATTCACGTGTACATGTGTGTTTGTGCTTCTATTGGACAATAAGACACACCCGAACGACTTTCAACCAATAAAAAACCTGCAAAGAAAATAAGAACCGAATCCCGTGCTATCTGGTCTGGGGTTAGACTGGAGCAACAGCCAATGAACTACTAACTGATGCTCGAATGCACAAAGGATTGTGGAGTCTAGCTTGTGGCCGAATGAATCCGCGAAATGTCCGGGTCTCTAGTGATTTTGAAACACATACAACAAATGTGCATATTTTAAGAATATCGTCAAACGTTGCAGAAGAAATATCGAACTAACGGTCATACAACGAGCCTAAATATGAAGTAGGAATAGCTTTCGGTGGCAAAACATTTGTTTTATAATCATCACATATTTTATAACGTATATATTTTTTTCGATATCAGCTACGAAAATATATTATCACGGGACAATAGAACTGTTGTTTTGGAGTTGACATCAAGGACACTCATATGCTCGCAGTAGGACAGAATAAAAGGAAAAAGCACTTCATACAAGGTACACATAACAGTCTAAAAACATCACGCACAGAATAAATACTATTTCCGAGCCATCCAACATAGCTAGAAACGACTTGTTCACCCTGCTGTATTTCAAAATATACTGGCCGGAAATATGTGAAACTATTATAAGGACCTGCACTGAATTTTGCCTCAGACTTCCAACCAATAGAAATATATGGTCACTTAACGTCCCATAGGTACGTTAANGCCGGAAATATGTGAAACTATTATAAGGACCTGCACTGAATTTTGCCTCAGACTTCCAACCAATAGAAATATATGGTCACTTAACGTCCCATAGGTACGTTAAATGCTGCACGACGAGAACACTGCACGCCAGTTCATAACCTTGCGCATAGGAGTGATGGGGCACTTGATGTGCGTGGCTTTGTCGCCTTTGTCGCCCCCGTGCTTCTCGGCCTCAGACGTGCAAAATACCTCCAGGTAGGCTGCACCCAAACGAGGGGGTTACAACGAAGTTATGAAGCGTGGCTCACTTTTTACATTTTTATAGGAAATTTTAATACAGTATCACCCTGAAATCCAGGTACAGACTTCGTGAGATGTTTCGATATGGAAAATGGGATAGAAAACCTCAATACGGCCTATGATATAACGTGATAATTATGGGAGATACACAACCTTGAAAATTTGGAATTTAAAGTATTTATTTGCAAAATGTCAGAAAATTCGTAAGGTGTGAGGTGAAACCACAGATTCATGAATATTGTTATTGTACATATTCTATCTGCGAACATTTGGCGGGTGATGATTGATAAACACCCACGGGTAACACACTTTTTTGGTTAATAGGATGAAATCTCCTAGTTTTCTAATGATAGGAGATGTTATCGATTATCAAATGCTCACAGATAACAGATATCAAACCAGCTGAACGCTATTAGCGAATATGTGGTTTTATCTGACGTATTTTGTTTTTACATTTTGCAAATAACTAGCCTAGACTTACAATTTTCAAGGACGTATCTCTCCCTTAGTAATCATTTTAAGTCATGTGTCGTATTAAGTTTTTTACCCCATTTTCCCTAACGAATTTTCTTACAAAGTTTGTACTAGGAGTTTTGGAGGAACCTGTATAATATTGGGTAGAGGTTCCCCGGATTAAATAGTTTTTAAATAATACCGATATAAAACTGTAGTGTCTTTATATTAATCCTTCTTTTTTGTAAATTATCTTAACTTCTTAACGTACACATTAATTTTTCGTTTCAAGTGTTGCAAAAGAAGAAATTTTTGCTGTGAGAAGTACGTACCAATTCCTTACAATACCTGACATTTTGGGACCCATGGAATAGGATTCAGTAGATACATTATACAAGAAATAACTAATCATAAAATAATTGGTGTGTCAGCAGTAACCAATAGCATTGCCCAGAGAAACGTAATGCCCGCATTGGTGCTACCTTCTGGACCTGTGCAGCACTGGGCATGATTTCCCCTATTCTGCAACAAGTCAAATGTGAACTAGTAGACTCGGGATGATATGATAAAAGGTCAAGAGTATAAATTTCTACATTAAAATTTGTATAAATATCTCAAATTTTTAACAATACGTGCAACGAGCATGCATACATCCGTGCATGCGGGCATAAGATACGTAAGGATATTGTCAGAACAGGGAAGTCTTGGCCGAATTCCGGCTGTGACGTAGTAACATCGCACTCTAGAGCACACCGCGGCCCAGCAACCGCCCCTCGGTCTTATCCCGGAAGCGTGATGTACGTGAAATCAATAACACACTGAAGCTGTCAGTTGTCTGGTCGACGTGGTGCCCCTGTGGAAGATGGGGTACGCTTCTTGCACGTCAGCTCTATTAGGCGGGCTGTCTGGTCTTGAAATGAAGGGGGGTGGCATTGACATGCAGCCGTCACAAGTTTCGCTCCAGCCCTGAGGGGCGGCTCCGTGAGAGGGGTACCAACTTCCACAGATAAATATTCACGCCGGAACAGGCATTTTAAATCCGTGTAAACAAGTTCATCTTGTCACCGCTGAAGGGGCTCAAGATTTTCCACGAAATTGCCAGAATCTCCAGCAATCAAGTAGACATTTACGGCGGACACACTTGTTCAGAAATGTCGGAAAAATTTCTTGAAAACATTATAATCACCAGAGCATTTTGTCCTATGTAGGCACTAAAATAGAATTCCTTGTCTTGTAGTATGTTATATGGACAATAGCTATGACAGGAATGTATAAGTAGTTTTATTATTCTTATTTTAATATGGAAGCTGAGAGTAACACCTACATTTGGGTATAATAATTAGGGTTAGTGAAATTTCACGAAAAGCTTTTAAGACAAGTTATATTTCAAAACACTTTTGGCTCAGTTACCTATCTTGATTGGCTGAATTACTTTATGGCACGCGTTAGTTGTCTGCAAACGAATCACGTAGAAGGCGTGCCAGTGTTGTATCTCTAATAATGTTTCAATGTAATACTTCTGTTTTCAAAGTTGCCGCGTCACGTAGTGAGGAAATGCGTATTATAAAAACGATTCACGGAATTATACCAATTTTCTACTTGCTCGACAAATGTTGCCAGCCAAACACAGAACGCATAAGGAAAGTTCGTTATCACGAGTATTTTCATTTATTCGACGCGTAAATCACTGAGAACCAATTAAATGAATTTATAAACCGACGGTTACGTAAATATAACGTTCTTGCTGCTATTTATCGAACCCACGTGACTTCGTCAAGTTGCAGCGTATGGTAACGGAAAATTTGGTTTCGTGGGAAGACATTTTTAAGGAAGCTAGCATTATTTCCACTGCCCTATACATGCCCGTGTGCCACACTAGGAATTCAAAAACAAAGCCAGTTATTTCTAACCAGTTCTTCATAGCTGGAGTCGCTGCAGTCTGCAAACATGGCGCCCGTGTTTGAATTTACCAGCCATGGGCCCTTACCTATGTTAATTATACTCAGGTTAGGAACAAAACTAGTTTTCTTATGGGAGATTTTGGCATAGGAAAAATTTCCGCTGCAAGGTGCGCAGTGTTCCAAAAAGGTCACTTTTTTATTACAAATTTTAAGCTACGTGAATAATAAAAGAGAAAGATTTTGCTTAGTTACGTAGTTATTTTATATTTTATTTGTAATTATTGCAATTATTTTGTTTTTTAACGTAGAAAATATAGAGATAACCCAGTGCACATGCGACAATAGCGCTTAGGTAGTGTCGAAAAATTCTAGTTGCCAAACTAAAAGCATTGAGCTTACCGTCCTGAGTAGAATAACCCCTAGTCCTTACTAGGCTTCGTGCCCTTAAAAAGGGCGTCCCGGTTGTGATGTCACATTGTCGCTGTCTGAATTCACGGTAAGGGCACAGATGCGCCCTAGGATGTCCCCTTCAGCCAAAGGCTTGAGTCACTTGCCCTTCTCGAGCCCTAAATCGTATTTCGACGAGAAATTGTTTAAAATATATTGCTTGATAATGTTAACCACTTTGGACAGCCACGGAAAACACTTTATAACGTCACCTGGACAAATGAAACTCGCGTAAAGCCAAATTCTGCACAATAAAATCGAGTTGGGAGCCAACATGGGCGTCAAAATTCACAAAAGAATATTTATCATGAAGGTAACAAGGGCTCGCGGCACGGGAAGGGATCGAGGGCAAGTGATCCAGGGCGCATTGCGCTGAAATCGAACACAGCTGGCGTGTCAGTAAACGCAACGGCAGGGAAATATAATACTGTCACTAGGACTACCTGTTTTTCGCGAAAATATTTACGTGGAGGCTAGACTTCAATATCCTATGTGCACACTTTCCGTAATAGTTTGATTATTGGCCCCTTGTCTTTGTGTGGAGACTGCGTCTGTTACATGAGTGAACCAATCAGAATTACGGTTCTCCGATACTGACCGTCCGTGATTCGCGGGCAGACAGGTAATACGCGTAACAAGTCAAATGATCCAATCACGTAAGTGATTCTGAACCAAAGTGCGTTGGAACACAACCTGTCCTTAAATCTTCGCAAAATACAGGTGCCCCTAACTGTCACGTACGAAGTGAAGAGTCGCTTACACTACATCAACAAGCTCCCAAACTGTAGGATGTGTGCTGTTATAAGTTGAGACAATGTTTGCGCCGTAAACGAGTTAGAAAGAGAGCCTCTGGAGTCGGTGGCGTGCGAGAGGGGACCAGATACTGGCAGCGCGAGGCAACGAGACTCGAGAGAGAGCCACTTAATAGCCATTAGGGAGGAGAGTACATAGACCGCTCCCTCCTGCGGCGCCCACTCCTGTCTGTTCGGGGATTGGTTACCGGAAGTGGCTAGGGGGATGAACTCGCAGGACGTTATTTCCTCTCCCTGCGGGGGTGCAGGACAAGGGTGTTCGAGACGTTGACGAAGAGTGCCCTTTTTTTTTTTTTTTTTTTTTTTTTACTCCTATCACCGCTCACGACATGCGACTGACTTTTCTTCGTGTGGTTTTCATCGTCATCCACCAATCACCGCGTGTCGCTCGAACTAGGTCCATGTCAGGAGTCCTCGATGAACGAGTGAGTGAATAGATTTGTGTAAGTTTTAACATCGAGATCTTGAGGTGAAAGGAGATTATTATGAAGCAGCGCCGGAATGAAAAGGTGGGGCAAACGGGAAATCCCCGAGAAAACCCGTCGACCAGCGGCATCGTCCGGCATGATTCCCACATGTGAAAATCCTTGTAATCGAACCCGGTTCGCCTAGGTAAGAGGCGAGTAGTCTAACCACTTAACCACCACGGCTCCAGTCCTCGAGGAACGTGCAGGCTCATGCGGCGTGGAGGTTGACAGCTGATGACACGCTAGCGAGCACCGACGTGGTTCAGTTTATGATCTCCGCATCGGCACAGGAAACGTGACCATTTCAAGCCCACGTTAATTTATGGTTTCAGGTGTTGCAAATAAGGAAATTTGTGTGTCACCTCCTGTACACCGCGCTTGTTTTGTTTTCTTAACCAAAAGGTGTAGGTTTTGTGTTCAGCTACAGCAATACGAGCCACTCGTAACTCAGGACAGTAGCGCGGTTTATGAATCTCACGAAACTTACATGGAAGGTAATTGCGCATTGAGCTTCGTAGTGTACAGGTACTGGCCAGGAAAATCTTTGCTTGGCGTTATGTACACAATCGCGTGCGCGGAATCAGGATGGATTAATAGCGCAGAAGTGTAACAGCCGGTTGTGCCACGAACTCCAAGCTGCACACGCCAGCAAAAATGGCGTCACTGGCCAGCAACATGTCAGAATGCCATTCACCAGTCAATGCCTGGTAACTTACTTATCAACCCACGGCCATTAATGAATAGTTCGCACCCCTCTGTAGTCAGTCAGACACTAGGCCTCTCGAAGTCAGTAAGCGAATGGAAACACCCGCATCAAAGGAGTAGAGTGGAGAGATTTGGGTGGCTCTTAACATCTCGGTCTTGAGAGTCGACGAAGGTGACGTGAGGTTAGTATAGAGCAGCGCCGGAATGTAAAGACTGGAAAAACGGGAGATCTCCTAGAAAACCCGCTGACCAACGGCATCGTACGGCACGATTCCCACATGCGAAAATCGGGAATCGAACACGGTTGGCCTTAGTAGGAGGCAAACAGTCTGACTACTATACCGCTGCCCTCCCCCTCCCCCCCCC
>NQII01005825.1:62574-74107 GCA_002778355.1 Clitarchus hookeri | reverse complement strand
TATATATATATATATATATATATATATAAAGATTATATCAAAACCACCGTTAAAGGTCGCGTCACCCTCAAAAATGAAATTTCCGTTTCTCGTAATTTTTTTCTAGGGAAAGACATGCGGGTTTCTTGCTGTTTTTTAAATTGTATTAACACTTTATAATGAGGCCCTTTTAATTAACAAGTATTTAACGGTACAGTTTATAAGTTCTAAGATTCAACGTATTATTTCCAAGCTTGCTACAATAGCAATAAACAGCTGAATTTTCTGCCACATGTAAATGTAACTAACTGAAGAACTTTTAGTGAATTTATGAATTTTTCACAAATACCGCAATATTTTAAAATAATAATGTATTATTCGGTATGAAATTGGCTCATAAAACTGCGCGTTATTCATTGTAATCTGATCTACTTTACCGTACTTCGCGTAGGTTGTCCGCAGAAGTCAGGCGACATATCTCGTGGGAATCCTATTGCCTGAGTGAGTTTGATCAAGTTGGGGAAGGGCATGTGCGTCCGTGGGGGTGCAATTACGCCACACACATATACGGGATCACTCGTGCGTGGCTATCCACACAGCAGACTACGGTGCACGCGTAGTTGACACTCGTGATGGTCCCACAGCAAGTCGCGAGGTGTAACCCGCTGTTCCCTCGGCTTGAAGCTACTCGCTACGGACCCACAATCTGCGGATCTGATAGCTGGTTCGCGGTCAATTACAGAGCACGTAGCGAGCTACGTAATTCCCTCAGATCACACGCTACCAGGTGCCGTCAAATCTTGTAGAGAGTATGCCGCAACAGTTATGATACGAACTCGAACGGCACCCGCCATGGTATTTGTCGCCTTGTACGGCCGGATTTCATAATCTTTNCAACAGTTATGATACGAACTCGAACGGCACCCGCCATGGTATTTGTCGCCTTGTACGGCCGGATTTCATAATCTTTTTTTTTTCTTTTTTTTTTCGTGGCATGTTCCACGCCGCCTTTCGAAAATGACCAATCGCACTGCAGTTTCAGAGCGCTGTGCGCTCCCCGTGGTCACCATTCGAAACAAATTAAAGACGAAACCGAGAAAGATGCCTCCATCTTGAGTATACGTTAGTAGGGTTGAAACACATTCAAATAGGTTTTTAATGCGACGGAAGCAAACGGGACAGTTGATGAACTTTTTAATTGCTGTTGTAAAGCACACCAGAGGTATAAAACATTACTCACATAATAAAAGTATAATACGAGCAATATTTAGAGATAACAAATATTTATTTTATTTAAACATGAAACCATTACGATGTTCTGGTAGCACAGTATTGGTGCTTCGGCTTATGAGTTGGGTGTTAAATTTCGACANAACATGAAACCATTACGATGTTCTGGTAGCACAGTATTGGTGCTTCGGCTTATGAGTTGGGTGTTAAATTTCGACATGGATTTAACACTCCGTCGGACTTTATTTTAAACTACTTACAGCGGATCACAACTTTGAAGTAACAAATAGGTACATTCTGTGAACTGTTCACAATTACGTNAACATGAAACCATTACGATGTTCTGGTAGCACAGTATTGGTGCTTCGGCTTATGAGTTGGGTGTTAAATTTCGACAAGGATTTAACACTCCGTCGGACTTTTTTTTAAACTACTTACAGCGGATCACAACTTTGAAGTAACAAATAGGTACATTCTGTGAACTGTTCACAATTACGTGAATGCTTGATTAAAATACTCTGGCGACTGCATGATATTATTTCCTGCTAGTTTTTTTAAGCCTAAATGTGTTACTGTAAAACATTTCAAATAGTGGGGTGTATATTTACTGAGAATCATATGCTTATCTGCGCACCCACCGATTGTGTCTGACGTTAGCACGCCAACTACTGGCGTAGCAGCTCGCGTAGCAGCTGGTATACCGGTTCGGGCACGAGACCTTGCAGAAACTTGTACAAGATCTAGTACGGCAGCAGGTATCGTGTAACATCGTTCCGTGGAATTAATAGCTGCTTCATGGTCAATTCAACACTTTTAAGCTAAGCTTTGAAAAAAAAAATCCCTGTCGGCAACTGCGTATGACTTAACGTAAACACTGTTCAACATATCTGCAATAATGTAACCAGCTAATTATGAAATTATTAGTATGTTAATAAAAGCGTTCGTTGTAAATCGAGTTGCAGTTTCCAAGAAATGAGCGACCATCTCGGCAGAGGCACGACGCACTTCTGCCAAAGTCTGACATCCGCTCAGCAAAACGCATGACGTCCAGCTGTCTGCTGCGTTGCCAATCAACGCATATGCCCAGTTGTATTCAGACTTAACATATCTTCGTAAAATACTTGTGCTATTTCTTTTTTAGAGTTTACTGAAATACTAATAATCGATATTGCTCAGTTTACTATTACGGCTAAATTTATTGATCTACGGCAACATCCAGTTATTTATAAAGTTGCGACATCTACAAGAATGCAAAAGCAAAAAATAATAATATAATGGGTTTTTGTGGTGAATGCCTGTTTGTTTCGTAGAAACANTCTACAAGAATGCAAAAGCAAAAAATAATAATATAATGGGTTTTTGTGGTGAATGCCTGTTTGTTTCGTAGAAACATTTTCAAGAAAACCGAGATCCCTTCATAACCCCCAAAAATACGGTTCATAATTCCGCACATGTTTTCAGGTGCAGTAAATCTCTTAATTTGCTCATTACAATTTCAAATCTTGAACATGGCGATGTAGTCAGTGGACTGATTCTTGGTAACGAACTGAGTGTCCAACACACTGTTTATTTTCCAAAATTATATATTTAGCTTATTTTTGGTGGCGCAGTTAATGTGTAGGTACCTTTCTTACACAGAACCACGCATTTAAAGCAAAAATCCTTAAACGAATCGGAACCTAAAAGAAATAATACAATAAATATAAAACAATTGACAGCTAAGAAATTAGAANAAAATCCTTAAACGAATCGGAACCTAAAAGAAATAATACAATAAATATAAAACAATTGACAGCTAAGAAATTAGAAAAGCAAATTATCACACACGCTTACGCACATACACATAGACACACTATTGTATAAAAACAAAAATGTAATTTATGTTATTAGTACTGGTTAATTACTTATGAGATAGTTCAATCAAACATTTGCAGACAGAAGTTTTAAAGGTTGTGAATGAGGGAAGAGATTTGGGTGACTCTTAGTCCCGAGGTCATGAGAGCCGATGAGGGTGATTAAGGTGAGTACGGAGTAACGCCGGAATGAAGGTATGGGGAAAATGGGAGATCCCAGAGAAAACCCTCTGACCAGCAGCATCGTCCGGCACGATTCCCACATGCGAAAATCCAGGAGAGACCCGGCCGGGGATTGAGCCCGGTTCGTCTTGGTTGGAGGCGAGCCAGGCTAACCGCTCAGCCACCGTGGCCCCTTTTAAAGGTTGTGACTGACTCTACTTGGGTNTCGTCCGGCACGATTCCCACATGCGAAAATCCAGGAGAGACCCGGCCGGGGATTGAGCCCGGTTCGTCTTGGTTGGAGGCGAGCCAGGCTAACCGCTCAGCCACCGTGGCCCCTTTTAAAGGTTGTGACTGACTCTACTTGGGTAAGACGCTATCCCAAGCAGTTCCGGAAGCGACAGCTATTTACGGTGAGTGAGTCGGAGTATACATTAATTCTGTGTGGCGGAATGTCAAATTTACCTTCTACATGAAAACGAGATCCTTGTTTGTGACAGGGTGACAGGAATTGAATTCTCCAGGCAAGGTATAGAGAATGATCGATTCACAGGACTTTAAATAACAGGAATAAGGTGTAAATGTTACGCCTACTATCTAAATTATGTCAAAAAACGTATTCTGCAGTGGGGGTCAAATGTTAGCTAGTTTTTAACTTTTGATTTTAAAAAAATTTTAGAACTAAGGCCCCAGTGACAGGTTAAGCTGGTTTCCCTTTTTTTACACGCTGTAGCAAGAATCTGCATCGTTACAACTTATTAATATGCTTAACTCTTTTAAAGCGCACATTGATCAGCCAGCCTGTACTAATAATTTAGTTCGAGGAAACGTTAAATTCTGCATGTGACAAAAATATACACAGTGCTATGGAATAAGAAAATCTGCACGTCTACCTAAAAGGTCCAATTAGGCAAAACCGGTGAACCAGCCATTTCCATCCTTACTGCTTCTGAAGACCAGAACTTTGGTAGACTTAGATGTCACTGCGTTAACCAAGTTCAATTACAACTCGCATTTTAAAACACGTGCTTGGCTGCACTACGTACTTCTCACTTGGTTCGTAAGTTAACTTACGTAGGCTAAGGCTGCCGATTAATTCGTCTTCCTACCAGGAGCCACTTTGCGTGTTTGCAGCACAGGAGCATGTCAGCGCATCGAAAGCTTCTTCGCCGCTGAGAACTTCGCGCTTAGCTAGCGCACAGTCACTTCTTCGCGCTGCTTGCGAATGAAGGGCTTAAAATTACGGCTCTGCAAAATTCTCGGTGGCAAGTCTGTAGCAAAGTTCTTTGCAGTCCGTTGTATTCGTGTATGTTTTTAACCCTTCCATGCCCGTTGTAGACATGTTGTCTGCTTTATTGCAGCTGGTTTTGTGGCCAGATCGTCTCCTTCTGTGCCTGAGCCCAATGGGTATTACAGGAGACAACTTTCTGAGCGATATATTATAGAAGAGTGCACCTCAGGTCTTACTTACATGCAGGCTGTTCTTAGGGCCACACAGGCTGTTTATTTTACTGTCGACGTGTAGCACAGGCAGGTTGTATTTGACCGGTGTTGTGCAATGCGACGCTAAGTGCCCAATTATCTTCCCTGCGGATAACTGATTCTTAAACCGTGCTAACACTTTGTGCTGTCACTGGTTCGTATCACTGATCACCGAACACCAAGCTTACAGCTTATTGGTTGTGATAACAAAAGACAGTAGTGTCATCTTAAGTACAGAACACATCAAGTAATTTCTTATTTGCACCACCAGAAACCATAAGTGAATGTAGGAATAAAAGGATTAAGAGTGTTTCGGATAAAAACAGAAAACAAACACGTTTAAAGAAATTTACAAGTTTCGGGAAATCAATATAGAAAGCTTTATAACAGGGCAAACCTACATTAGTTTTTGCCAACTTTGTGAGCAAGTATTATGCTACGGTGATGCACTTATGATGAGCTATCTCTGACGCCGAAATTCGCGATTACTTCCGACTTCTCTGAAGCCCTGCTAAAGTTGCGCTTTCAGACTATTCCCCTGCCTCATGCTGTCAGGCAAACAAAGCTCGACTAAGTCTACAAAATTACACCAATTGGGACAAAGAACGCGCCGCATTCGTGTGCACTCACTTTAATAATATTTTGCATTAGAACTATTTCTTACTAGGCACTACCATCACACTTATTTCCTCTCTGTTTTATTCATATTAACTATAAATGAAATATGAAAATTTGTAGATAAAATATAAGCAAAAGTTTAATTTAACCAAAAATAATATACTTTCCCGTTAACAGAAGTATAGAACATATTTAGGAAACAACCAAACAACACGTCATGCATGAATAGATTTTTCAAAGGTTTGATTTAAAAAGTGTAAAGATACTGAAAATAGACTACGTATACCCTTGATTGCGATGCATGTTGCTTTACTAAAGGAATGCGTGACTCTGGCAAAACGTTTGCTCAGAAAATTGGCAAAAACCTTCGTGTAGGCTAACTCTTCTTTGAATTTTCTATATTGTCCTCAATAAACATGCAAACTTCGATCACCATGTTTAGCATTTATTTATGCCTCACGCCCTTTTAACACGTTTAGTCCCAAATCCATTTACGAGTACGTTTGTTGTTTAATTTTTTGGTGTGTACTGTAGTTGTGTCGAGCGTGATTATCACAACCAGTGAACAACGTACCGCGTGTCCGTTTATTCAAGCATTTTCCATTCACAGATGAGAGATGCAGAAGCTTCAGCAAATCATATTTCTAACCGGGAAGACGTTCAAATCACCGGCTACTTGTTCTGTGTTGTGTACAGTGCCGACCATGAATACCCTTAATGTGCAACATGTCCTCGATCATGCACAAAATAACTGAAAATATAAATATATAACTAGTGACACCGAATTTTTGCGGAAAAAAAATTTCATGACCCTGTTGCATTTCATTAGACTTCAGCTCAGATCCAGTTTCCTCATTGGATGATTTACGTGTTACGCATCTTAGGTGTCTGGTCGCGAATCACAGTCACACACCACTGCAGGAATTATCTAATTTTGATTGGTCAGCCAAGTAAGAAAATTTTTTCTTATCAATATACGCGACCAACAAGCAAAAGAAAACTGCTGATAAACCCGTAGGGTAATGAAACATAACATGCGCGGAAATCTTTCCGCGAGATGCAGGTGTCCCTAGATATAACTGTCCGAACAAAGCGCTTACATGTGTTTTTAAAATTGTACCTCCTAGCTGCGTAAAGCAATTGTTCTTTTTTTTTTAAGAAAAGATATTGAAAATACTTTTAGTATTTTCTTTTTAAACGACAGTTTGAATCGCCCTTCCACGCAACTCTCAACCATGTAGGTGGGCGACAACGGAGAGCGTAGATCCTTTCACGAGACCTAAATATTAAACTCCGTTCTGTAATATCTAAGTTACGCCCACGTTGTAGGTAGGGGCAACTGTAAGACTTCACTTCCACCGGAAATAACACATCTCGAAGCGAACGCCATCAAGCTCCTGCCGCGTTCTCGAATGACGAACGAAAACCTACTCAGCACGGACTGGGAAACTAATCTTAACTTTGCTGCAAACTGGTAAATGCGGCTACCGCTTGANTAAGACGCTATCCCAAGCAGTTCCGGAAGCGACAGCTATTTACGGTGAGTGAGTCGGAGTATACATTAATTCTGTGCGGCGGAATGTCAAATTCACCTTCTACACGAAAACGAGATCCTTGTTTGTGACAGGGTGACTGGAATTGAATTCTCCAGGCAAGGTATAGAGAATGATCGATTCGCAGGACTTTAAATAACAGGAATAAGGTGTAAATGTTACACCTACTGTCTAAGTTGTGTCAAAAAAACGTCTTCTGCAGTGGGGATCAAATGTTAGCTAGTTTTTAACTTTTTATTTTTAAAAAAAATTTTAACTAAGGCCCCCGTGACAGGTTAAGCTGGTTTCCCTTTTTTACACGCTGTAGCAAGAATCTGCATCGTTAAAACTTATTAATATGCTTAACTCTTTTAAAGCGTGCATTGATCAGCCAGCCTGTACTAATAATTTAGTTCGGGGAAACGTTAAATTCTGCATGTGACAAAAATATACACAGTGCTATGGAATAAGAAAATCTGCACGTCTACCTAAANTCTGCATGTGACAAAAATATACACAGTGCTATGGAATAAGAAAATCTGCACGTCTACCTAAAAGGTCCAATTAGGCCAAACCGGTGAACCAGCCATTTCCATCCTTACTGCTTCCGAACACCAGAACTTTGGTAGACTTAGATGTCACTGCGTTAACTAAGTTCAATTACAACTCACATTTTAAAACACGTGCTTGGCTGCACTACGTACTTCTCACTTGGTTCGTAAGTTAACTTACGTAGGCTAAGGCTGCCGATTAATTCGTCTTCCTACCAAGAGCCACTTTGCGTGCTTGAAGCACAGGAGCATGGCAGCGCATCGAAAGCTTCTTCGCCGCTGAGAACTTCGCACTTAGCTAGCGCACAGTCACTTCTCCGCGCTGCTTGCGAATGAAGGGCTTAAAATGGCGGCTCTGCAAAATTCTCGGTGGCAAGTCTGTACCAAAGTTCTTTGCAGTCCGTTGTATAAGTGTGTGTTTCAACCCTTTCATGCCCGTTGTAGACATGTTGTCTGCTTTATTGCAGCGGGTTTTGTGGCCAGATCGTCTCCTTCTGTGCCTGAGCCCAATGGGTATTACAGGAGACAACTTTCTGAGCGATATATTACAGAAGAGTGCACCTCAGGTCTTACTTGCATGCAGGCTGTTCTTAGGGCCACACAGGCTGTTTATTTTACTGTCGACGTGTAGCACAGGCAGGTTGTATTTGACCGGTGTTGTGCAATGCGGCGCTAAGTGCCCAATTATCTTCCCTGCGGATAACTGATTCTTAAACCGTGCTACCACTTTGTGCTGTGACTGGTTCGTATCACTGATCACCGAACACCAAGCCTACTGCTTATTGGTTGTGATAACAAAAGAGAGTAGCGTCATCTTAAGTACAGAACACATCAAGTAATTTCTTATTTGCACCACCAGAAACCATAAGTGAATGTAGGAATAAAAGGTTTAAGAGTGTTTTGGATAAAAGCAGAAAACAAACACGTTTATCGAAATTTACAGGTTTCGGGAAATCAATATAGAAAGTTTTATAACTGGGCAAACCTACATCAGTTTTTGCCAACTTTGTGAGCAAGTGTTATGCTCCTGTGATGCACTTATGATGAGCTATCTCTGACGCCGAAATTCGCGATTACTTCCAACTTCTCTGAAGCCCTGCTAAAGTTGCGCTTTCAGACTATTCCCCTGCCTCATGCTGTCAGGCAAACAAAGCTCGACTAAGTCTACAAAATTACACCAATTGGGACAAAGAACGCGCCGCATTCGTGTGCACTCACTTTAATAATATTTTGCATTAGAACTATTTCTTAATGGGCACTACCATCACACTTATTTCCTCTCTGTTTTATTCATATTAACTATAAATGAAATATGAAAATTTGTAGATAAAATATAAGCAAAAGTTTATTTTAACCAAAAATAATATACTTTCCCGTTAACAGAAGTATAGAACATATTTAGGAAACAACCAAACAACACGTCATGCATGAATAGATTTTTCAAAGGTTTGATTTAAAAAAGTGTAAAGATACTGAAAATAGACTACGTATACCCTTGATTGCGATGCATGTTGCTTTACTAAAGGAATGCGTGACTCTGGCAAAACGTTTGCTCAGAAAATTGGCAAAAACCTTCGTGTAGGCTAACTCTTCTTTGAATGTTCTATATTGTCCTCAATAAACATGCAAACTTCGATCACCATGTTTAGCATTTATTTATGCCTCACGCCCTTTTAACACGTTTAGTCCCAAATCCATTTACGAGTACGTTTGTTGTTTAATTTTTTGGTGTGTACTGTAGTTGTGTCGAGCGTGATTATCACAACCAGTGAACAACGTACCGCGTGTCCGTTTATTCAAGCATTTGCCATTCACAGATGAGAGATGCAGAAGCTTCAGCAAATCATATTTCTAACCGGGAAGACGTTCAAATCACCGGCTACTTGTTCTGTGTTGTGTACAGTGCCGACCATGAATACCCTTAATATGCAACATGTCCTCGATCATTGACAAAGGGACTGAAAATATAAAAATATAACCAGGGACGCCGAATTTTTGCGAAAAAAAAATTTCATGACCCTGTTGCATTTTATTAGACTTCAGCTCAGATCCAGTTTCCTGATTGGATGATTTACGTCTTACGCACCTTAGGTGTCTGCTCGCGAATCACAGTCACCCACCACTGCAGGAATTATCTAATTTTGATTGGTCAGCCAAGTAACAAAATGTTTTCTTACAAATACACGCGACCAACAAGCAAAAGAAAACTGCTGATAAACCTGTAGGTTAATGAAACATAACATGCGCGGAAATCTTTTCGTGAAATTCGGGTGTCCCTAGATATAACTGTCCGAACAAAGCGCTTACAGGTTTTAAAATTGTACCTCCTAGCTGCTTGAACCAATTGTACTTTTTTTTTTTTAACGAGTGTTTGAATCGCCTTTCCACGCAACTCTCAACCATGTAGGCGGACGACAACGGAGAGCGTAGATCCTTTCACGAGACCTAAATATTAAACTCCCGTTCTGTAATATCTAAGTTACGCCCACGTTGTAGGTAGGGGAAATCGTAAGACTTCACTTCCATCGGAAATAACACATCTCGAAGCAAACGCCATCAAGCTCCTGCCGCGTTCTCGAATGACGAGCGAAAACCTACTCAGCACGGACTGGGAAACTAATCTTAACTTTGCTGCAAACTGGTAAATGCGGCTACCGCTTGACATCCCAGCATGTTCACCCTTAACCACGGAGGGGTGTGGGGATGGACTCCCGTAAAACTGATCGTAGGTCCTCAGCCGAATGTAGTAGACGTATCAGCCGCCCAATAAAGGTTCCAACTGTAGGTAGCCAAAGCGTCAACCCCCCGCCTCCAACAGTTATCAAAGAGTATCTTGGACCCCTGAGCATACAGAGTCACATCATAAAACGTCACTGACAGGCACCTATAAAGAGAAATACTGCCTATATTTAGGTTAATACCTACTATCTACTGTTATTTTGTGTAGTTAGTATGGGATATAGTTCACTCAACCTCGTTCCTTCCCCCTCCTCTAAAATGAACCTACGTACGTCGTCGCCTGTGATATCAAGGTCTGTTTGAGTCATTGCCAAACACTCATAGGGCCATTTGTATAGTTGTTTTGTATTCGAGTGGGAGTATGCGTTCTCATTAAGGATACTAACTTTTTAAACCACATTATATATTAACAGTAAAAAAAATTGAGTAAACATTTGGCGTAAAAAATTGTTAAAATAGTTTATATCTAAGTTTTACTCCGCTGTGCTAAATAAAACTACATTGCTGGCCATGAAAATTGCAGCACCAAGAAGGGCGTGAGCTATCACAACCAGATTTATTGGACAGAATAAACATCATACCCATATGACATGATTACTCTTGCAGCTTGGTATGACGTACAGAACAAGGGGAAGTTAGTACTGTGTGACCCCACTATGGGCTAGAGTAACAGCTGTTACACGACGTGGCATTGAGTGGAAGAGACTTTGTACGTCAGTCTGTGGTATCTCCGTCCATGCTGCTTAGATTCGTGCCCAGAGTTCATACAATGTGGCCGCGGGTGTCCTGTGGCAGGCCAGTCGTCGTCCAACCAGGGATCACAAGTTTTCGATGGGCGAGAGATACGGTGAACGCGCAGGCCAAGGAAGCAGTGTGACATGGCGGTCTTCCTGGAACCGTCGGTGCCACATGCGGTCGCGCAATGTCTTGTTGGTACAGGGTGCCGGGTGTGCCCCTGATGATACGGGACAACAACAGGCTAGAAACATCTTCGCGGTGACGGTTACTGGTCAGCGTACCAGCAATACGGACTAAGCACAAGTGATACTGGAATCCGATGGCACACAATACCACAACTCGAGGTGCCAGGCCGGTATTGACGATGCACAATGCAGGACTCGGCCAGGCCTGTTCCACGGTGCCGCCGGACACGGATGCGATCATCGTTGTGGTGCAAGTAGAACCGCGTGCAGACGTCGGCCGCACCTGTGACGTCAGGTGGGTGCCACCACTCCCCCACCCCCTGATCATGGAGATACATAAGCACACTACTGGATTTCCATGGAAGAACCAGCTAAGTGACTCTGTATTAAAATTCGCTGGAATAAATCACTACATAGTATAAAAGGAAGTCCCTGGCGCGCGTCTGTCTGTATGACTGCGCTAA
>NQII01005825.1:50605-60985 GCA_002778355.1 Clitarchus hookeri | reverse complement strand
GGCGTGATGTGTATGTATGTATGTCAGGATCGTGGTAAATGGAGGTTCATAATCTCTGCCTACCCCTCTGGGAGACAGGCGTGATGTGTATATATATATATATATATATATATATATATATATATATTATATGTGATAGTAGTTTACTAATTTACTATCATATAATATTGTAATTGTCTTTTCGAAATTTATTTATTAGTGTATCGCTGTAAAAACTAAATTGTACCCGGGCGAAGCTGGCCTGGGTCGCTAGTTCAGTATAAATATATTGTGTATGAAACATAAAAAGTAGGATGATAAACGAATTTTGGAAAAAGAATAAACATGATAGAGGGTGAGATAGGTACCCAAGTTCAAATACCGACCTGGGCATTGGATCATTTTTAACGAACTTTGTACGTGATTTTCTGTCTGTTTACGTGCTTACACGCATTTAATATATATGTATTTAAGCAGTATCTACCGTTTAGGCTCGGCTTAGGGCCTCCAGTTAAAAATAGTATAATAAATACAGATATTAGATTTGGCATAACCTATGCCTATAAAAGTAATATGGCTACTATAAACAGACGTATATTCTTGAAGGGTTAGTTGGGCATAGCCGCTGGGCTCCTTCGGGTGGTCCAGCAATCCCGAGTCGAGCCGAAGACAGCTCTCCCTTCCCCCTCCATACCGCTCAAGCCGCACACTCCCATTAAAAATACATTTTGCCAGCTTCGGCTCACACACACACATATATATACTGTATTTACATACATACAGGACCTAAGGCAGACCACCTGAACAACACTGCCACTTTCAGTGGTAGAAGAAAATGTTTCAGACAAAATTTATTTGGGTCCAAGGCGCTAATAACTTTATGTGATAATTTTCCCGTACGTGAAGGGTAAGGAAGATACAAATGTCAACTTCGTCACTTTAAAATGAATGATAATTTTTATTAACACCCCTCGACAGTGCGTATGAAGTTGTAGTAAATACGATGACATTTGCCGGCCATTCAAGATCGCTGAAGGTCAACGACGAAGCAAACTGCGCCGCCGCACGGAACAATGGGCTATTAGTCTGTGATGTCCTGTTGTATCAATCAGACTACTTCTTCGTGACGTTATTCGAACTGGCACAATGTATGTACATGTCAGCCGAAACAGTTGTAATGGTTTTCATTATGGCGAATGTCATCGCAGCATTAGAGCAGCAGTGCGATTGTATGCTGAGAGATGTCCTGATCGCGCCACACCAGCACGATCTGTCTTTGCGAGCATAATAAAAACATTTCAAGAAACTGGGAGCATGGAAAAGAAATTACGCCAACGACGAAAAACAGCAACTGACAAGGGAAATGCAATCAACATCTCAGCTGCGGTAGCACATAATCCACATGTCAGCCCGAGGCAGCTTGAACCTGAGAGTGGGATCAATCAACGGAGTATTCAGCGAATATTGCATAGCAACAAATTTCATCCTTTCCACATTTCACTTCATCAACAGCTACCTGGAAATGACTTTCGACGTCGGGTACAGTTCTCCGAATGGTGGCTACAAAAACTACAAACCGATGACACGTTCCCGTCCAAGATCTTGTTTACCGATGAAGCGTCATTTACAAACCATGGGCAGATTAACCTTCGCAACATGCACTACTGGTCAGCTGACAAGCCACGCTAGCTGAGAGAAGTGGATAAACAGAGACCATGGTCTGTAAACGTGTGGTGCGGTGTTGTACATAGTCGCCTAATTGGTCCCTATTTCATTGATGGGACATTAAATAGCGTCAAGTATTTACAGTTCCTAACAGAAGTGCTGCCACAATTATTGAAAGACATCCCACAGGGCATAAGGCAATCCACGTGGTAGTAACACGACGTATGTCCCGCTCATTCTTCACAGGTAATTACAACGGTTCTTAACATAACTTTTGGTTGTCGTTGGATCGGTCTGTCTGGAAACACGATATGGCCCGCACTTTACCCAGACCTAACGCCTGTGGACTTTTATCTGTGGGGAACGTTAAAGCAACAGGTCTACAAGGACCCACCGACGACTCCCAAAGACCTGAAATACCCTACAAAACGGGCTTGCTCTGCGATAAATCCAGATGAAATTCGGCAAGTGGTATTTTCCNATCCAGATGAAATTCGGCAAGTGGTATTTTCCGCCCAGAATAGCTTTACAGTATGTATCAATGCACAAGGTCACCAATATGAACACCTGATACAAAGTAAGCGTAGTGTGAGGCTGGCGTTTGTTTCAATAAACGCCAGCTACAGTACGGCTACAGTCGCTACAGGACGGCGCTACTTCGGCCCATTGTTCCGTGCGGCGGCGCAGTTTGCTTCGTCATTGACCTTCAGCGATCTTGAATGACCGGCAAATGTCATCGTATTTACTACAACTTCATACGCACTGTCGAGGGGTGTTAATAAAAATTATCATTCATTTTAAAGTGACGAAGTTGACATTTGTATCTTCCTTACCCTTCCACTTACGGGGAAATTATAACTGTCAAGTTTCAAGTTATTAGCGCCTTGTACCCCAAGCAAAGTTTCCTGACAGCCAGTTGAAACGGAAGGAGTAACGGAATTCCTGTAGCAGTACGAAAGCTGAAATTATTCAGAGTGCAGTTGCCTGGGGAAATTCCAGCAAGTTCACGATAAATCAGAGCTAACATTTACATTTCCCTGACAATTCGCTGAACTTCCTAACTCTGCCAGAAGGAGCTTTAAGAAATGTTGAACAGTAATTTTGTGCTTAGTATTAAACGATACTACAGGAGCAAAGCTTGAAATATTGAGATGAGATATTAATGATTTCTCAGTCGAGTTCTCTAATAGAGCGTGTGTAATATTAAAGGCAATATTGCAATTATTTAATCGCCTGAAGCATCTGAGAATTTAAGTGCCGTATATAATTTATCTAAAATTTCCTTATTTTACGAAACCTCCTTAAATATTGCGTAAAATGTCGTCATGTGGAGCTTAAATGCCGGAACCACTACTGCCTGTTAAGTGTATTAATTTGCTGCAAGATCTCATTGGTGTTTGTACAGCTGTGATGTGTTATATTTTGTTTTAAAATGTTCTGACACACTTACCACTCTCGTGAGCATTGTTTGGATAACACTAACAAATGTTTATTATTAGAGTTGACTAGTTCTGCAAATATTTGCAATTGAATGCAGTCATTTTTTTTAATGTGTCAAATTGTTATGTATAGTGCACTAGAGTTNCGCCCAGAATAGCTTTACAGTATGTATCAATGCACAAGGTCACCAATATGAACACCTGATACAAAGTAAGCGTAGTTTGAGGCTGGCGTTTGTTTTAATAAATGCCAGCTACAGGACGGCTACAGTCGCTACAGGACGGCGCTACTTCGGCCCATTGTTCCGTGCGGCGGCGCAGTTTGCTTCGTCATTGACCTTCAGCGATCTTGAATGACCGGCAAATGTCATCGTATTTACTACAACTTCATACGCACTGTCGAGGGGTGTTAATAAAACTTATCATTCATTTTAAAGTAACGAAGTTGACCTTTGTATCTTCTTTACCCTTCCACTTACGGGGAAATTATAACTGTCAAGTTTCAAGTTATTAGCGCCTTGTACCCCAAGCAAAGTTTCCTGACAGCCAGTTGAAACGGAAGGAGTAACGGAATTCCTGTAGCAGTACGAAAGCTGAAATTATTCAGAGTGCAGTTGCCTGGGGAAATTCCAGCAAGTTCACGATAAATCAGAGCTAACATTTACATTTCCCTGACAATTCGCTGAACTTCCTAACTCTGCCAGAAGGAGCTTTAAGAAATGTTGAACAGTTATTTTGTGCTTAGTATTAAACGATACTACAGGAGCAAAGCTTGAAATATTGAGATGAGATATTAATGATTTCTCAGTCGAGTTCTCTAATAGAGCGTGTGTAATATTAAAGGCAATATTGTAATTATTTAATCGCCTGAAGCATCTGAGAATTTAAGTGACGTATATAATTTATCTAAAATTTCCTTATTTTACGAAACCTCCTTAAATATTGCGTAAAATGTCGTCATGTGGAGCTTAAATTCCGGAACCACTACTGCCTGTTAAGTGTATTAATTTGCTGCAAGATCTCATTGGTGTTTGTACAGTTGTGATGTGTTATATTTTGTTTTAAAATGTTCTGACACACTTACACTCTCGTGAGCATTGTTTGGATAACACTAACAAATGTTTATTATTAGAGTTGACTATTTCTGCAAATATTTGCAATTGAATGCAGTCATTTTTTTTAATGTGTCAAATTGTTATGTATAGTGCACTAGAGTTNGTTCTGCAAATATTTGCAATTGAATGCAGTCATTTTTTTTAATGTGTCAAATTGTTATGTATAGTGCACTAGAGTTTTGTCATTCATTTATCGGAAACAGTAACCCACACATAAAATTCTTTACTTATTTTATTAATTTTTTGTTTAGCAAAATTTTAAAAGTGAAGTTTGAAAAAATTTATAAGAAATAAAACATAGACTAAAGTCTGAGGTCACGGAAAACATATTACTGTTGCTGTGTGATATATGTAGTACAGTTACAGCCTGAACAAGAGTGATGGTGGCAAAAATTACTTGTACAACAAAACTATTCAATAGTTATGTAGGGAATGAAAATTTAATAAATATAAAAATAAATTTGAGAAACATGCTTGTTGCGTCCAACTTAAGACACTGATCATTTTCCAGCTCTGTAAAAAGGGGATCTAGAAGATGCTTGGGCGCCGTATTCAATGTATTACCTCTGCTGAGTTTTTTCAAACATCAATTTCAACCTTTTGCTTAAAAAAAANCTTGGGCGCCGTATTCAATGTATTACCTCTGCTGAGTTTTTTCAAACATCAATTTCAACCTTTTGCTTAAAAAAAAACTATAAAACAAATGAATATGAAATAGCATGTTCCGCTTGAACACTTGGTTAGTAGGGTCGTGATATTGTTACATTACGTCACTTATACGTCACAGGATTGTTAGTCACTCTAATACCCTTGCGCCTAGCCATATACAGAACGTATTAATTTCAGGTAATCGCCCCCCACGAAGGCCTTCTTGTTATAATTTTCCTANGCGCCTAGCCATATACAGAACGTATTAATTTCAGGTAATCGCCCCCCACGAAGGCCTTCTTGTTATAATTTTCCTAGTTTATGGGACCAAACTATATACACGAGAAATTAGGAAAATTATAACAAGAAGGCCTTCGGGGTAGTGATTACCTGAAACGAATACGTTCAGGATAGCTAGGCACAAAGGTGGCCTCTGTTCGTGTTAGTGAGACCAACTTCTCGAGCAGCGATATTAAAGTTGCCATCATGTCGCGTGTTAGTGACGTGGTGTAGCGAAATATATCACGCCCGTATAAACCAAGCCTTTAGGTGGAACATGTTTTTTTCGTTTTTTACTATCTGCAACCGACAAGTTTCAGTATTGATCGAAAAATTATTATTATAAATATACCTCACCGGAGAGCCATCTTATAAATCATACATAGAGACATGAAAAATTCGCGAGTTCAATTACATGTAGGCTAGACTTGATAGTCCTACATGCACTCAACCAGATATCAATTGTTCATTGGTTGTTTGTTGTGGCGGTACAAGGCGGTAATTTGGCATACAATTTATTGCATGTTTGTTGTAGGCTCATTTATCTCCAGGTGTGAAACAACGCTTAGACTAATTGCAAAAGTAACATGAACGCACAAGTTTGTGAATTCCAACTTGTCCCGAAATTAATCCCCGAATTTTTCACGTCTCTGTAATCATACAACACAACCGTGCAACAGCGTATGTTCATTATAATTATCATTTTCTTATTAAATTACTAAACAGTGTTGCAACAATCATGTTAAAAACACACACATTTTCACATATAATCGAGAAGGTGTGAACGCATCGTGAAACATGCAATCACATGCTCAATGCAATCAAAAGCCGTATTAAAGGATTACTGGGTGAAATGAATTAATGTGCCCATATTTCTTCAATCAATATTGATGTCTGTATTTATGTAACTACCAATTAAACATATGTACAAATATGTAATGCTATCACTTTGCTCGCAGGAAGTCCGCCCTTGTTGAATATTTAAGTGTTTTAAAATAAGTAAAATATACATTCCAAATCCATTAAAATAAGCTAATGTTCACTAGGCGAAGTTCTCCACCACGTATGCTCATGCAGCAGTAGCGTGTTTAACTCCTACTGGAGGTCCTGAGTTCAGACCCAGCCAGCGGCACTGCGGGTGCACTTCCCTGCGTTGTTTTTATCTCTGTTCAAGTTTAATGCTTTTGTAGTTGCTTAAAATGTTAATTTTCATTTCCTACTCAAACTGTGCTGTCTTATCAACAGCCAGTGCAGTAAATGTAGATAGGGCTTAACGCCTCGTTGGCAGCGCGGTGTCTGTGCAAGTTCCTCAGACAAACAGGAACGGGTAAGGAATCGGCCATGGTCTGCAGTAAGGAACCATCCCATCATTCGTCAAAAGTTATTTCGGGAAACCATGAGAAACCGAAATAAGGATGATTGGACAGGGAATCGAGCCCGTGTCTTCCTGAAAGAAAGTCCTTAGAATTATAACTAAGCCACCTCGCTCGGTCAGAGCATAAAAAATCTAAATAAAAATATTATATATTTTTGCATACACCCAATATGGACTGGAAGATATTTCGGATTTATCTGATGATAAAATATAATTAGAACATTTGCACAGTTTTCCCAACTTTGCGATAGTACCAAGGACTATTTTACACGCGTCGAAGGATTTCGAGCTGATGATGGTACGCCTACAACAATGACTGAATAATCTGTAACTTTATGATAAATAAACACTGAGTCCTCTCAAATGCAGACTGTCTGTGAACAAATGGTGGTAACTCGAGTTCACAGAAAACAGATAAGTATTGCAGGCAGATTCTGAACTCGCCAGATTGTCCACTACTTCAGAGTGGCCCCTCGTAGACAACTTCACCAATGTGATCTGGGTCGGGCTCCAAATAGACACTAGCCCGTAATTTTTCCTCGTGTGTGGAAAACGTTACGGACTTTTCCGATGGCCGTATATTTCTCTCAGTTCTCCCACTTGCCAATCATAAATGTATTATTCTGAGGACTTTCAAGGGCGCAGGAACAGAAAAAGAGGGGAGGTTACAAGGGCATACCGTATTCTCCTTCCAAATTTTGTGGATGGGGTATACAACCAATTATAATTGCCATTTTCTTTAGTGCCTTCATAAATTTCACAGCGACAACAAGTCTTGATTCCAGAAAAATCGCCTCTTCTCTGCACTATATTTGATTCTTTTTAGCCAATTAATTCTCTGCGCTGTATTGCACTTGGAGCCTAAACAACTGGTGTTATTGTTAACTCGAAAATAATGAAGAATTCTTACGCAAAAATGTAAACGAAATGCACAGAAGTAAATAAAATTGTTGTATACGAGTTAAGAATAGTTAGAAACGTATTTCTGTGTTCATTACTCCAAACGAAGCTCTTTGAGTTCACAGACCGAAAACAGACTTTGTATGACAATATGCACCAACAGTGGCGGAAATATTTTTGCGTAAAATGTTTACTTCCACGTTTTCCAAGTAGAGATATTTTATTATACACGGAGAGATGGCGCATCTTTAATAAAATACTTCCTAGTAGCATTTTTCCGCCAGTTTGCACCAGCCTTTTGAAAATGTAGTCTGTAGTTTATTTGANCAATTTTAAGCTTATCTAGCGTGACTGAGAACTACATAATTTTATGGAAAGGGTCAGCCCCAAACTTCAGGATTTTTTTTTTTTGTGTTTGCTTGATTGCTTGGCTATGCGATGAGGTAAATGCTTAAATGTGTTGCACCCACGTGATTTGCACATGAATTGCGAATTTTATAGTGTCCTGGGCTTTAATCGCCAGTAGTTCGCACGCATTTGTGTATCAATGATATTTTATTTATACACTTTTTAAAATTTTCAGTGGGTGAATAATTCGGAGAGGGACTGAAAGCTTTCTCTAAACCACACACTTCGGTGCATAATTAAAACAAACAATAATTACAGCGTAGTGGCGAGCTATCAAATGCATTGTAGTCGTTCACGAGCCAGTGGTTGGCGATATGACGTCAGNATAATTACAGCGTAGTGGCGAGCTATCAAATGCATTGTAGTCGTTCACGAGCCAGTGGTTGGCGATATGACGTCAGCTGTAGAAACCGCATTTTATTGGCTTGCGCGTGAACAAGGGATCAAACTGACCCATTTGCGCTCTTCGAATCTCAGAGATCCGGATCAGCACTGACCGCCATTCCAACATTCCGCCTCTCCCTGCTGCTTTTCATATTGGCATCATCGCCGCACGAGTTTATAATGCGAAATCGTTGAATTTGTTGTTTTTTATAAATACAAATACGTTCATTCTAACTCTAGCGTTAATGCTCGATGCTGAGTTGGCGGTCAACGATGTTAACTCTCTGGTAACAGTTCTAAATTTCTGTACTAACACGTAGCTGAGCTGACGTTTGTAAAAAGGGAAACTCATATAATCGTCGAGAGGGTTCGTTTAAATGGTTGGTGGTTCATTCGACCCCGCCGCATCGCACTGGGAGTATTTTCTTTCCGCATGATTTTTTCACCGCCACTCCAAAAAAAATGCTAGTAAGTTTTAATAAATTCGCCCACATTGCGCTTTCTCAATTACTTGTGCATTGAAAGTTATGTTGGTTTGTTGACAAGTACATAAATAAGTCATATAAAATACCAATATAGTGATCAAATATGGGGATATTTGTACTGAATTTTACTAATGCGTCATTTTTGCATCAGTAACTCATTTCGTAATTNAGTGATCAAATATGGGGATATTTGTACTGAATTTTACTAATGCGTCATTTTTGCATCAGTAACTCATTTCGTAATTGGCTTGCCTTTTATTTTATTGATATGCACTAATTCCGTCATGCATTGAATGTGCCTATGGCAATCACTACTGCTGCCTCCTCGCTGTGTGATGTTGCTCCTTAACGATCGCGACTATCAAGGACCCATTTCGTTTATCAAACACACGTCGGAAGTCACGAGAAGTGTAAAGAAATTTCAAAAAATGTAAGCCAAATTATCATGACCCATCTGATGTTTTAAAAGATTGTCTAATGTTTTTCGTCTTTGATTGGACCCTGTTAACGGCGATGGTTCACTGATTTCGGAATTTCGTTCAATAGAACGCATAGTCGTTTTACCGACAGAGGTCTCCAGTACAATCACNAGTGATCAAATATGGGGATATTTGTACTGAATTTTACTAATGCGTCATTTTTGCATCAGTAACTCATTTCGTAATTTGCTTGCCTTTTATTTTATTGATATGCACTAATTCCGTCATGCATTGAATGTGTCTATGGCAATCACTACTGCTGCCTCCTCGCTGTGTGATGTTGCTCCTTAACGATCGCGACTATCAAGGACCCATTTCGTTTATCAAACACACGTCGGAAGTCACGAGAAGTGTAAAGAAATTTAAAAAAATGTAAGCCAAATTATCATGACCCATCTGATGTTTTAAAAGATTGTCTAATGTTTTTCGTCTTTGATTGGACCCTGTTAACGGCGCTGGTTCACTGATTTCGGAATTTCGTTCAATAGAACGCATAGTCGTTTTACCGACAGAGGTCTCCAGTACAATCACGACAGAAGACTGGTATTGTCAATATAGACAAACCTGAGACATACGACACAACATCCTGATATAGGCTGTTCACGGTAAAGTGGACACTTTTTAAATCTAACTTAGAAAAATTTCACTACACCTACCTGCATAAACAGGTTGGTCCACCTAACGTGTACACACCCAAAATTTCCGGAACGGTTGCAGATCACGAAATGCAGTTTTCGCTAAACGAAATTACATTCGGGGGCAAGTAATTTGCCTCAAAGTGACTATTCGTAACACGTGTATAGACAGAAATAATTAAACCATATATGATTTTTCTCCTGGAAACATACATTTATTTAAACGGCATCTGAAAATACGTGCAAAGGGGAATTAAATGATATAGCATATGCAGTGGAAAGTAACACAGAAACACCAAGAAATGCTGTGCAAATTTGATTAAGTTAGGTGGGCTGGTAGTATGGGGCAGTGGACCTGTACTCACAGCTGTAAGCAAGCAACACGCGACGTGATTTATCCTGGTGGGATCGCTTACTTATAGCAGCGTAGCGCTTACCTTAATGGGCAAGGGACACGGAATGCGATATTGGAGAAAGGAGAGCAATTCTGATATCAATATATTACATTTCATTCAGATACCAACTTATTGTTTGCAGCACAATGGCGCTTGATTCATTGAGCCACAGCCCCCCCCCCCACTCCCTTCTC
>NQII01005825.1:24602-44518 GCA_002778355.1 Clitarchus hookeri | reverse complement strand
TAATGTTTATGTAGTATTGCAGTACGTCCGCCAAAGTAGGTTATCCTGAAATACGCACTCAGAACGACGCAAATCGGCACTCTGCTGACCGTAAAACGCCAGTAGCTCGTCAGTAGGTGGAATGCATTTAAGTAATTCGTTCTACGAACTACTTCCACATGTTTATAGGATGTGTGAATTATTAAATAAAAATATGAGATGAAATTATTTGGCATATTTTCATTACAGGTATATAAGTAGGATTCAACTTCTGATCGACGTCGAGGTCGCTAAAGGCGAAACAAGTCGCTCACAGAGGCAGTAAAGGTGAAAGAATCGTCCATGGTCTGTATAGTAAGGGCCCGTTCCGAGCATTCGGCTACAGTGGTTTCGGGAAACCATGTAAAACCGAAATCAGAATGGCAAGACCGGGATTCGAACCCCAGGTCCTTCCCGAATGCAGCTGACCTCCCATGGCGCAGTCGGTTGGTGCGCCGCCGGTCTGCGTTGCGGGAGGTCATGGGTTCGAATCCTAGGCAAGCCATGGGTGTTAGTTTAAGTTAGGTCATATGAGTTAGTTTATAAGCCATCCCCTGATAGGCCTTCAGGTACAACATCGGTGGACGTTAATAAGCCCTTTCCAAGCCAAAAATCTCGAATGCAAGTCCTAAGATTTACCACTGCGTAACCTTGCNAGCCCTTTCCAAGCCAAAAATATCGAATGCAAGTCCTAAGATTTACCACTGCGTAACCTTGCCCGACATATGTTTATTACATTCGTCGCTTGTAAACAATAAATAAAAACCAAAAGTTGAGAATGGATTTTAAAGAAATATTAGCTCGCTGGTTTATTGAGGCGAATTTTACTTGACGGCGAACCGCAATCGAAATCTGGTGCAGATAAATCTTACGCTGAATGCAGTAAATAGTGCCTCAAACACGTACTGCGGGATGATTCCGTGAGCCAGGAGCGTTTGTTCTGCCGAATGCCAGAAGAGGAGTATCGATCAGCTCGACCCTGACACGCCAAGGAACGCGAGGAGGCGAGATGGGAAAATTAATGTTGGGGTGGTGGTGGTAGTACTTGCGTGGCAATTTCTCCAGATGATGTACGTGACAACTGTGAGTGGCAACGGAGAACAATAACCTTGAAAGCTCTGCACTGATTGTTGTGCAGGAAATACGCCGAGCAGCACAGAGGAACTCGCGTTGGCCTTTCTTCTTTAATTTCCTCTTTGTGTGTTTTGAGGGAGGGGCGCTCCGCGACTCGGCACGAACTGGATCTTCCCTTGCGCTATGAAGCTTGACTCAGGAAAATTTCATGTACAGACTTTCCATGGTTTGTTATTTTATATTTGGACCACGTACTGTTCGACTTTTAGACATAATCAGTGACTACTCTTTCCTCGAAAATAATTATTTTCTATCGCATAGTATCCGCATAAATACACGTCNTTAGACATAATCAGTGACTACTCTTTCCTCGAAAATAATTATTTTCTATCGCATAGTATCCGCATAAATACACGTCGAAATCGCAATTTAACTGATTTTCGCGTACGACCATTTCACAAGTGTATCGTGAATATCGGGAATCCTGTAAAACATCAAATCTTCGACATCTCTGCGGCCGGAAAAAGATCGTGAACGAACGTGACAAACGACGACTGACGAGAATCATTAAAAGTGACAGACGTGCAACCCTTTCTCAAATTGGCGCAGATTTCAACGCCTCCTGCATGCCTTCAGACATTAGTCGAGTCCATGCCACGTCGTCTTGCGGCACTTCTGCGTGCTCGCGGGGGCCCTACACGATATTAGGCAGGTGTGCCAGTTTTTTTTGGCTCTTCAGTGTATTACCGGTTTCTTCACAATTTTTTAATCTAATATTTAAAAAATCACATCCTGGATTACGCGTTCGGTTTTTTCCTAAATATGCCGCCTATCACAAGCGTTTTATACTTGTGTTAAAATAAAATTATATTATTTTTGGTTAAATTGAGCTATTACTTATATTTTATATGTAAATTACAATATTTCATTTATAATTAATATGAATGAAACAGACAAAATACGTGCTCTGGTAATGCCTAGTAAGGGTTGNTTAGACATAATCAGTGACTACTCTTTCCTCGAAAATAATTATTTTCTATCGCATAGTATCCGCATAAATACACGTCTAAATCGCAATTTAACTGATTTTCGCGTACGACCATTTCACAAGTGTATCGTGAATATCGGGAATCCGGTAAAACATCAAATCTTCGACATTTGTGCGGCCGGAAAAAGATCGTGAACGAACGGGACAAACGACGACTGGCGAGAATCATTAAAAGTGACAGACGTGCAACCCTTTCTCAAATTGGCGCAGATTTCAACGCCTCCTGCATACCTTCAGACATTAGTCGAGTCCATGCCACGTCGTCTTGCGGCACTTCTGCGTGCTCGCGGGGGCCCTACACGATATTAGACAGGTGTGCCAGTTTTTTTTTTTTTTTTTGGCTCTTCGGTGTATTACCGGTTTCTTCACAATTTTTTAATCAAATATTTAAAAAATCACATCCTGGATTACGCGTTCGGTTGTTTCCTAAATATGCCGCCTATCACAAGCGTTTTATACTTGTGTTAAAATAAAATTATATTATCTTTGGTTAAATTGAGCTATTACTTATATTTTATATGTAAATTACAATATTTCATTTATAATTAATATGAATGAAACAGACAAAATACGTGCTCTGGTAATGCCTAGTAAGGGTTGTCCCTTTGGTGTAGTTTTCTAGACTCGGCTAAGCTTTGTTTGCACGAGGTGGAGGAATATCCTGAAAGTATAACTTAAACAGGTCTTCAGAAAAGTTTGAAGAGTAACCGTGAATGGACTATAACATGGGTTTGATACTCGTTAAGACCAAATCATTTCAGGTTCACATCACTCGTTCTCATTTTAAGTTCCTCTCCTGCTGCTCCTTAAAGCACCGAGAAATCACAAGATGTCTTATTCTCCAGATACAAGCGTGTACGCAACCTTGCGCAGAGCGCTGGTCGGTTCAATTAAGTGCTCCATCCATACCGCCCAAGGAAGCCTTACATTAAAAATATATTAAAAATTATTATTTCCACAAATTATTTACAACCAATGGACTAATACAAAGAGATGGAACCACAAAATGTTATAAACGTCCTTCATTTTCAAGTAATACCACACATTGCTGTACTTTTATTTAAAAAAATAAAAGTTGTAATTCATTTTTTTTTTTAATTATATATTTTTTTTATTTAGGGGGAGGGAGAGTCTACTTCCGTAGACCAAGGGTAGGCATGACATTATCACAGAGTAGATAAGTACACAGAGACGAAATGGCGTGGATGTTCCTTTGATGTGGGCTTACCCATTATCTGATTGGCTACGCGAGGTTCTGGGATCGGGCTTCGTGTCTGACTTGCTACTGCGTGCCGCGGAAGGTTCCCTCTTGGCAGGGATGCCGGCAGAGTAGTAGGTTACCAGGCGCTAAATGGAGATGGCGTTCCAGCGAATTGCCGACCAGTGACGTCATTTTACTTGCGTGTGCGGCTGGAGTTCCTGGTATGAACGTCTGTTATGCCTCGTATTCTTCGATATTCTGTAACATTATTTGCCATTACACTTGGAGCACGCCCATCTGGCTGTGACACAGCCGATGGTAATGGCGTTTTCCTGTAAGAAGTTAACACCGAATCACGAAAATGTGAAAATGTCACAAATACAATGGTAACTATAAAATTAATCCTGCAGAGCAACAGAAATCGGTTTTTATTTTCCGGCGGTGAACGTTGGTAGTACAGGAATTTTTACTACTCGTCAAGACAGCATATTTTAAATAGCAATTTTGGGACACTTTAATTTTCAGGCAAAATAACAATGTTTACCAACACCTTAAAAAAAAAGTTGGTATTTTGACCCAAAACGGCAATTCTGTGAATTCCTTTTAGTGTCTCCGGGGGACGTTTCGCGAAAGTGATCTGGGACTTGGTCAGTAAGCTTATCTGTTTGATGGGGCTTTGTCTGGACTATTTTACCTTAAATTACCACAATTAAGGAAAATTTTTATTAATTTTTTTACTGTGACTTGAACAAGAACTAGCTTATTTAAATTCATTAATCAAATTTTTTAACATGAATATTTTAAAATTTTAAGTGTCGATATCAAGTTACAAAATAAAATGTAATTTTTGTTGGTAAAAAATCATTTCCACCTGGCAGGTTTACCAAATTTATAAGGACCATATTTTTTAATTGTAGCAACAGAAAGAAT
The DNA here is from genome assembly GCA_002778355.1 of Clitarchus hookeri. Lineage (NCBI taxonomy): Eukaryota > Metazoa > Arthropoda > Insecta > Phasmatodea > Phasmatidae > Clitarchus > Clitarchus hookeri. The sequence continues at coordinate 40,247 of NQII01005825.1, read as the reverse complement.
TTACGGGAAAAAACAAACAAAAATTAAGTGGTGGGTAAATTATATTTAAAATTTGATACATACGCACGCTTTTCATTTTTAATGGAAGTAGACTTAATTTTATGAACAGTTACACTTTCTCCTAAAACCGGACGTCACATTTCGTCACAGGACCGCAGTGGCAGAGCTGTTAGCCTGCTCGCCTCCCACCAAGGCGAACCGGACTGAATCCCTGGCCTGGCCACTACCGGATTTTCGCAAGTGGGAATCGTGCCGGACGAAGCCGCTGGTCGGCGGGTTTTCTCGGGGATCTCCCGTTTCCCCCGTCCTTCCATTCCGGCGTGCTCCATACTCACCTCAATCGCCCTCATCGGCTCACAAGACCTCGCTGTTAAGAGACGTCCAAATATCTTCACTCACTCACTTTTCGTCACGTAGTTTTACATCGTTTAGAAGCATTACAGATAAATTTATTAAACTCTTTTTCTTAGAATTTTGTTAAAACTTGCTACGAAATCTAGGTTTCAAGTTTTTAATTGTCCTCTTTGCAACTCCTACGCACGGTTACATATATTCTTACAAATGGTTATAACGTTTTCTTTGGTGCCATTAATTAATTACTCAGCACGCGCTATTTATGAATTCAGTTTTTCTTTCGTTTTCTATTTTACTTGTTGTTGCGGTTTTTTGTTGGGTTGGGCTTTAGTGTTAGTATTTGCCAACATTTGGTGAAGAAAAGCCGTGACATATCTCTCTTATAAACAAATTCAAGACCACAAAAAAATAGTTTTTCCTTGATTTTTAGCAAATCATGACATCTCCTTAGTTAAGCAGCTTACTTCAAGATGTCAGAACCAAGTGTGTAAAAAATAAACACTACTTACAGTATGGCGAGAGAAAAATGTTAGAGTTCTCTAAGTTGTCAAAATTTGAACTATACCCTTCACATGCAAGGAAATTCTTTAAAACTGTTAAATGAACTGACAACAAGAAATATTTCGACGTTTTTACAGTAATTTTTACCATTTTTATCGTTTATTGTGGCATTGTTTTGAAACGTTTAGATTTTATGGCACGTGAAGTAAGAAATGGAGATATGTATAAGAGTATTAATTTTATTCCATGTTGCTTTAATCTTCAGTTAAACTAGATATTATGAAAAGTAAAAAAGAAACGTGCTTTAGAACTTTGTATGGGTATAAAAGGAAGAAGACCAGCATTTCTGGACTCCGTAATAAAGTTGATTCAAGATAAAAGGTGGAATTAAAAATACCGCCAAGTATACCATGGGAAATGCAATATACAAATTAGTATTTCAAATTTAATGATCACTGGTGTTTTGAACCTCAGACAAGGCCATCCACACGAAGTTGCCAGCGAATAATTACATGCTCCTTNTGATACATACGCACGCTTTTCATTTTTAATGGAAGTAGACTTAATTTTATGAACAGTTACACTTTCTCCTAAAACCCGACGTCACATTTCGTCACAGGACCGCAGTGGCAGAGCTGTTAGCCTGCTCGCCTCCCACCAAGGCGAACCGGACTGAATCCCTGGCCTGGCCACTACCGGATTTTCGCAAGTGGGAATCGTGCCGGACGAAGCCGCTGGTCGGCGGGTTTTCTCGGGGATCTCCCGTTTCCCCCGTCCTTCCATTCCGGCGTGCTCCATACTCACCTCAATCGCCCTCATCGGCTCACAAGACCTCGCTGTTAAGAGACGTCCAAATATCTTCACTCACTCACTTTTCGTCACGTAGTTTTACATCGTTTAGAAGCATTACAGATAAATTTATTGAACTCTTTTTCTTAGAATTTTGTTAAAAAACTCGCTACGAAATTTAGGTTTCAAGTTTTTAATTGTCCTCTTTGCAACTCCTACGCACAGTTACTTATATTCTTACAATTTGTAATAACGTTTTCTTTGGTGCCATTAATTACTCGGCACGCGCTATTTATGAATTCAGTTTTTCTTTCGTTTTCTATTTTACTTGTTGTTGCGGTTTTTTTTGTTGGGTTGGGCTTTAGTGTTAGTATTTTCCAACATTTGGTGAAGAAAAGCCGTGACATATCTCTCTTATAAACAAATTCAAGACCACAAAAAAATAGTTTTTCCTTAATTTTTAGCAAATCATGACATCTCCTTAGTTAGGCAGCTTACTTCAAGATGTCAGAACCAAGTGTGTAAAAAATAAACACTACCTACAGTATTGCGAGAGAAAAATGTTTGAGTTCTCTAAGTTGTCAAAATTTGAACTATACCCTTCACATGCAAGGAAATTCTTTAAAACTGTTAAATGAACTGACAACGAGAAATATTTCGACGTTTTTACAGTAATTTTTACCATTTTTATCGTTTATTGTGGCATTGTTTTGAAACATTTAGATTTTATGGCACGTGAAGTAAGAAATGGAGATATGTGTAAGAGTATTAATTGTATTCCATGTTGCTTTAATCTTAAGTTAAACTAGATATTATGAAAAGTAAAAAATAAACGTGCTTTTGAACTTTGTATGGATATAAAAGGAAGAAGACCAGCATTTCTGGACTCCGTAATAAAGTTGATTCAAGATAAAAGGTGAAATTAAAAATACTGCCAAGTATACCATGGGAAATGCAATGTATACAAATTAGTATTTCAAATGTAATGATCACTGGTGTTTTGAACCTCAGACAAGGCCATCCACACGAAGTTGCCAGCGAATAATTACATGCTCCTTGGCTCAGATTTTAATTAGAGCTAAAACGTAATAAATTAGGGCTCGTCGTTAAAGGTATTGTAGTTAGAGCTGGCTAACAAGCAAATCAGCGTTGCAATTAAGACTCTGTCAAGACGTGCGCGAATAAACTCGCGCTAATTTTATCAGTTCCTGCGGCTATGCCACGAATCCAGCCAACGTTCTCAAACTCCTCTTAGAACTCGGTTGAGAAACAAATACCAAATACGTTACAATGTAGGAGGAAGTGAAAGAGAATCTCAAGCCGGAAAAAAAGAGAAAAGCTCTCCGAAGCCTCGAACACGAGAAAAGACCAACAAATAAAATACCGATGGAGGCGTGGGAAANATCAGTTCCTGCGGCTATGCCACGAATCCAGCCAACGTTCTCAAACTCCTCTTAGAACTCGGTTGAGAAACAAATATCAAATACGTTACAATGTAGGAGGAAGTGAAAGAGAATCTCAAGCCGGAAGAAAAGAGAAAAGCTCTCCGAAGCCTCGAACACGAGAAAAGACCAACAAATAAAATACCGATGGAGGCGTGGGAAANGAAAAGAGAAAAGCTCTCCGAAGCCTCGAACACGAGAAAAGACCAACAAATAAAATACCGATGGAGGCGTGGGAAAGATTGCAACCCTGCAAAACAGACGGGGCTAAACAACGCTTAAATGTAAACTTTTCTGCTGATTCCAGAGTTTAAAGATATCTTAACTTCTTAGATCGCAAAGCAAACATCTCAAATAATAGCAACATAACTTCAAATTTTTGTGAAAATTTTACAACACTGAACAGTAAAGTCACTGCTAAATATTTAAAGTAGAATAGAAGCAAAGCATATTTGTTATCGTTAAAAAAGTTGAAGGTGTTGGTTTGTTTAAGATATGGTCAGAATTCAATTGGACGATCAATTATATACACTGGAGAGCCAAACAAACTGGTATAGGCGTGTGTATGCAAATAACAGAGGTATGGAACCAATCAGAGTAACGCGATGCGGTGGGCAGCGCCTATATAAGACAAGGGTCTGGCAAAGTTGCTAGATCGGTTACTGCTTCTACAATGGCAGGTTATCAAGATTTAAGTGAGTTTGAACGTGGTGCTATAGTCGGCGCACCAGAGATGAGACATAGCATCTCCGTGGTAGCGATAAAATGTGGATTTTCGAGTACGACCATTTCACGAGTGTACCGTGAATATCGGGGATGCGGTAAAACATCAAGTCTTCAACATCGCTGCAGCCGGAAAAAGATCGTGAACGAACGGGACAAACGATGACTGACGAGAATCATTAAACGTGACAGACGTGCAACTCTTTCTCAAATTGGCGCAAATTTCAATGCCTCCTGCATACCTTCGGACATTNACGAGAATCATTAAACGTGACAGACGTGCAACTCTTTCTCAAATTGGCGCAGATTTCAATGCCTCCTGCATACCTTCGGACATTAGCCGAGTCCATGCCACGTCGTCTTGCGGCACTTCTGCGTGCTCGCGGAGGCGCTACACGATATTAGGCAGGTGTACCAGTTTTTTTGGCTCTTCAGTGTACTATGAATAGGAATATAGTAAATTTAAGATATAAAAAATATTTATCAAAATCGTCTACTTGAAGATATGTACTATAGAATACAGTGCATATAAGAGAGACTGAGTAGTCGAGAATCAACAAAAAAAAATTTTTTAATGTAAAACAACAAAAAGTAAAATGTAGGCCTACCAGAAGAAAAAAATCTACAACCGGAAACCAAACTCCAACCACCCAGGTGTTCGACACAGAACACGAGTGAAACTTACGTGGAATAACAGCTCCAGTTTAAATTAAAAACGAACCACGACACAGTCTAGAACAAACATTTTTTACGTCAAGGAATTTTGAAGCAGTCTTACAAGGAACGACACGAAACAACAAGGAAAACACAATCGCAAACGAGGTAAACTGCAACGAATGAGAGACAGCGCGAAAGTATCGTATTCTTTCGTTGTGTCATTTTTCTCGTAGTCATATTTTGTAGTAAGCATAGGCAGTGTGCAAACTCCAATTAAATTATGAATACGTTAACTATTTTGTTACAGGTTGGTAACTGCCTAACTGTAGTGAATACAACTGGCGAACTGCGTAAAATTCTACAACGTTAAGGCGACGTACGTATTGAACATAGCTGTTTCAGTGGTGGAATTAGTCTCACGCAGTGATCCCCACCTGCAATACGAAGTATGAATAGATCGCGGAATCGCATGAAGTACAGAACCGCTAGCGACAGTAAACGAAACCACGACTGACCGTTACGTAAAGAGAATCACAGCGTGGCATTGTAATGTAACAATAGTCGACCACGCTTCGCTACCAATGAAACTTCCGCTCTGGATATCACCTGGTGTATTTTCTCACGCCGACAGACAAAAGCGTGCGTGTCGTAAAGTATGATCTCTCGCGTGAAATGCGCGCCGCAGAACGGCAGTTCATTCTCCGTAACTTGCTCCACCACCTCGTGTGCTGGAGTTCTGTGCAGACACAGACTGATTATCAGTTGCTCAATTCTCATAGTTTTCACTGATTTGGCTCATTTCTCACTGATTCAAGTTTAGAGTGTATAGAAAAAGTGTCGCTTCAGAACTTCGCGTACTCGTATCGCAGTTAAAGAACCTCGCACACTACGTGGATCTTGCCCACGTTTGCTCAAGTTACTCTTTGCATTCAAATGGTTCGCGGTTCAACGACTGGGTGCAATTTCGGCAGTTTCCCGCTCCACCCACAGTTCAAAAGAAAATTGCGCCCTTTCATTCCTTGCGCTTTCTCAACCTCAAACCAGGGATTGCCCTTTTACTTTCCTTTGAGGACAACCCAGAATTTCCAGTGATCAGACGCACGGCAGAGAACAGACATAATAGTACAGATCTCAAACGATCAAGAAAAGAAAAGTCTACTTCTTTAGGATTAAATACATTTATATGCAATGTTGACAGTGTCTTTTTTATGACGTCTAGTATTTAAAAATGTTAACTTCAATTTTTCAATATGTGTTAGACTATATATATTTACTTCAATTTAAATTGGCTTAAAATGTATTACAAAGAGAAACTAGGACTATATTAAATGGTTTAAATGTCCAAACGAACATAAATCCTATAAACGCTAAATTCAAAAGAAATAAATCGTTACTAATTGGAGACAATAATGTCTGAGCTTTAGCATCATTTTTTTCTCAGCAACATTAAAACTGAATTTATCTTTCATTAACTTAGGTATTGCGTTGCTTTTGCTTAGCCACACTACAGCATCGTGTAACACACCATCTTTATACGCAGTGTCCGCTATAGAAATAGCCTCCTTTAATTTTTGTTGCAGACTTGAAGATCTGCGCAAATAACTTATCATTATCATGATTTTGTAGCAGATTAGAGAACACAATTTAATTAATCGCACAAAACGTACTCTTTGCTTGTTTAGATTGGTGTACCTTAATACACACCCGTTATTTTTATAGTTATCGATGGAGACCAAACCGTTCCTACCAAAATAATTTTCTGCAAATCAAGTCCATTAACATTAAAAGTTTACAAACTTATTAATTCAATATTTCTTCCCCGTAGTAGTCTAGTGCGTTGGCAACAAACAAAGCAATTATTCTCTAAATACTTATTTTGCCCTCAGAAACACAAACCACTACTGACAGTTTATCCGTATCGTTAATGACATTTGACCTATTAAGAGCGATGGACATGAACATACATTATTTTAAAAATCATCTATAGTTTGATAAACAGTCTGACTCTGCTGTTTGAAACGTAGCGTTGTAGTATTGCTAGTGACACCCTAATTTGGCGAAAAGATTTCAAGGCCAGTTATATTTCACAACAATTTAGCTCAGTTCTACTTTCGTGATTGGACGGTTTCCGTGTTACGCGTCTTAGGTGCATGCCCACAAATCACAAGACGCACAATATAGATGTTACCTACTTCTGATTGGCCAGTCAAGTAGGAAAAGTTCTTCTCGCAGAGACACGCCGCAAATAAGCAAAATAAAACTTTTGGTATGTCCGTAGGGTATTGAATTCTAGCATGTGCAGAAATATTTTCGCGAAATTCGGGTGACACCCTAAATATCACCATACTCTTGCCACTGACAGCACAGTAGACACGCGCGCTTTAAAAACCTCACAATCGGAAAATGTTTCCATATGCCGTGAAAGAATCCAAGCCACTTTCAGTTAAACACGTTTGTTATTTTCACGAACTCTGTATAATAGAACAAGATATGAAGTAGTTCGCATTTATGAAGGGCACTTTAGAACGGTGTCGTTCAAATCCTGATGCAAACTTGACATTAAAATTATCATTTTTTGATTCGAAGTACCTCGGAACGTCTTGTTATTTGCGAACCAGCACGGTTACATTGCGCAATAAAAATAATGGGAAAGCATATTTTTACAGTGGCAAAGTAAACGGATAGTTCTCCGTCCACTTGTCTCTGAAATCGCAATTATCAAGGTTACATTTCCTGTTTTTCAACTCAATTGGCCATAAATGAAAAAAAAAAAAAAAAAAAAAAAGTTCGTAAAAATATTATTATTCTGATTCATCCGCAGCTGTTGTCTGAATTCCGCACAAACAGCACCTTAAAAATCGCAGCAGTGATGCCAAACTGCACTATGTGTGAGCAGGTTTCAACACCGCCTTTTGTTCTTATCGCCAAAGCCAGAGCTGCGGGCAGCTTTCGTTTAACAAGCCACTTTGGAACTAAGGTGCACTGCGAGTTGGNGATTTGAACTCGATGACTCCTGGCATATAGTTCCGACAGCAGGTAGTGCAGTTCCACACAATGGAATAAGGCACGAAGACGCAAGGGAGGAGACAACTTTCTGTGTTCAGACACGATTATCATGATTGGCGATAAATACGTCTGCCACCGTGTGTCAATNGGACTCGATGACTCCTGGCATATAGTTCCGACAGCAGGTAGTGCAGTTCCACACAATGGAATAAGGCACGAAGACGCGAGGGAGGAGTCAACTTTCTGTGTTCAGACACGATTATCATGATTGGCGATAAATACGTCTGCCACGTGTGTGTCAAGTAACATATATTTGGGCGGGAAAAGTAGGGGGATTTCCCTGTAATTAGTTATATTTTCAAATAGCTTTATTTCATGNGTAACATATATTTGGGCGGGAAAAGTAGGGGGATTTCCCTGTAATTAGTTATATTTTCAAATAGCTTTATTTCATGAATCTGCATTATCCGTGTAACGAAACGAAATTTCTGTTAAAGTACAGCAACTGCAGCCACATTGCAGATAGAAATCCAACAGTAGCGTTTTATCATCCGATGCTCTGAGAACGACTGAGGGTATGCGTGTTAATTTAAAGTCAAAATTTCATCATTATCAGCAAATTAATACATGGTCACTCTTTTATTTATTTCTGAAATTTTGTTCCGTCTCCCCCNACTCTGAAACCCCATGCTTTTTTTTTTTTTTTTGCCCTTTTCTCATAACTGTGGAAAACTTTTGCAGGATGTTATTTCCACGTATTCTGTTTTATCTTATTAGTCTGTTTCCTAACATTCTTGTGTAGATATTGTGTTAAGAGTTCGGCCGTCTTCCCCTATGAGTGGCGAAGTTTTGCCAACCTCTCGGAACTGTCACCGGACCGTGATGGCTGAAACGGCGTTCAGAGGCGGAGACTGAAGAGAAAGAGAGGAATATTTGGCGAAGGGAGACGGGGGTACACGCAGAGAGAGAGAGAGAGAGAAAGAGAGGTTGTAAGTGGATACGGGAGCAATTTACACACACACAAAGCACTACAAACGGACGAGCTGGAAACTGCAGAGTTCAGAGGTTGCTTCCGCGACAACGGTTTCTACTTCGGCGATGCTTTCAACTTCTCCTGGAGGGACGGTTGTAGCATTATTTGAAAGCTGCCTTGTCGAGGAGGCGGTAGGAATCTTGACGCCTCCCTCGCATGTTCTGAATGATCCTGCGAGAAAAAAAAATAAAGTTACTTCAAATGCATCTACGCATGTCATTTCCCACGTTCATGTTAATTAACCATTTCAGTCAAAAACAAATATATAATTTTAGGCGTTGCGACAGACAAATCATTTGTTCGGAACTGTACTGATATCCAAACGACACTTTGTTTTGCATCGGTACCAATATAAATCTATCTGTCCTTTGTTTTACTGGCAGCAGTGGCTTATGAGGTTAGGGAAAATAGGGCACGTTCAGCGGGCAAAGCTCAGCAGAAGCGCTTTACGCTGCATCGCCATCCAGCCGCACCGCTACAACGCAGCGATCGAGCAGCGATTGCAGCGGGGAAATACTTGCTGCGACTCGATAGGCAGCATGGCTTCAGAACGGAGCAAATATTATATGTATGCGTTCCGGGATAGTGCTCTGCCATACCACTTCCCTTCAATGACATGAGCCTATTCACTAGACAATAACCGGTACCTGAATTTCGTGACATTATTATTACACACTGCATGAATAAAAGCATTATTCAACACGCTGATATTTCCATTTTCTTCAATTCTGGGTCACAAGGGCTCCACGCAAGGACCTTGGTTACAGTCTGCCCGTAGTGCCATCAACTTTTAGCGGAGCCACAGCTTAAGATCGACTTTCAGACTGTCTACTACACTCCCTTCTGTCCCATGTAATCAAAAACTGGCATCTGACTTCATTGATAAATGCCTCATTTACACTACATTATAGTCTTCAGCTGACAGCGAACAATATTACACAGGCAGGTAAAAATAAATACTTTAATGCATGTTAATGAAATATAGTTCCACCAGTAATATCTGAAAACACGCGTGTGCTTCATATATTTCAAGGGATCTGGAAGAATTGCTGCAAAATACAGGGAACTGTAAAGTGAGAGAAATTTATGCTGTAAACACAATAAATGGTACCAAATACATTAGATTTAAAATCAGGGGATGTAAACACGGGGTTATGCTGTATTTATGGTATCACTACGCCCAAACTTGTGCATGCATCGAATTTCATGTGCAAAATGTTGTCTGGCGCAAAATGCAAGGAACCTGAAAACGCTCAAACATGCAAACAGTTTGCATTGACTGTACACATCAACATATTAAAAAAGAAGTTTTCTGTTGTGACAAAAGATGACGATGTCTGCCGTGGAGTGGGGTGATTTAGACTGCTCTCAATATCGAGGTCTTGAGAGCTGAGAGAGTGAAGCGAGGTGAGTACGGAGCAATGCTGGAATGTAAGGGTGGGGGAAACAGGAGATTCCCGAGAAAACCCGCAGACCAGCGGCATCGTCTNAGGGTGGGGGAAACAGGAGATTCCCGAGAAAACCCGCAGACCAGCGGCATCGTCTGGCACGACTGACATGTTTGCTGTATTAAGGGGTCAGTATTATGTACATGTGCATCATTCCTGTGATGTGTGCAAGGAAAATTCTCATCCTGCACACATTTAAAGAGATTCTCCTGGGACCATGTCAAATGACACAGCAGAAAAATATTTCCTAATGAGGACAGTAATGTATGTTTTAATTATAAGGAATAATAAACTCTTATTCATAAAACAATATCATTATTCACCTCTTCAGTTATTACTTTTAATTTTTTAGATAGTATGGCCTAGACAAGGTAAACTGCGATAGTTAGGTCTACAATTTTTATTTACTTATTACGTTTTAAGTGCACTTAAACAGAGGCAAGGCCGTAGTGGATAAATACTATACTTCATTAAGGAATGGGTACGGAATCAGCCAGGATTTGTATTAAGGAACTACCCCAGCATTCACCGATTTTGAAAAACCCTGGAACGCCTAAATCAGGATGGCCAGATCGGGAATCGAACATTGACTTAAGCAGGAGTCGCGTGGTGATGTTTATATTAACAGTTTGAAGACGTTTATGTGAAAGGCTGAAAGTAAAAACCTAATATGGCTTTCAAAAGTGTTCGATCAACAACGTGCAGCCTATAATGGTGTTGCATTCTGTCGTACAGACCTTCAGAGACGTGTTTCTATGTAATTTTGCTTCACATGGCCAGCATCTTCAATGTAAATGTCACCATCATCATCAATGGTGTTGTCCTCTTTTTCTAGCCATTCAGCATCCTTATGTAGTAGCGTGTAATAAAGATCAACATACACTGCCACAAATACTTGAGGTATTCGGTCGGTGCTGGTCATGTCAGCATATTTCAGTTTTCTTAATTTTCCATTCACCTGGCCAAAAGTATGTTCAATTTTCGGACGGATACCACTCATTTTGATGTTGTACTTTACTTGCTGTTCAGTTAAGTGACCTTTGTTTCTGAAGAGTGTCATATGGGAAGACAGGATAGGGTAAGCTGCATTGCCAATCCAAATAAATGCCCATCTGCACCCGAAAGTGGACCATCGCTTTTCTTGATAGAGGCGACTCACCCCAAACAAACGAGCATCGTGCACTCGTCCTAGCACGTCAACGAAAATACTTAAGACCTTAATTGTATGATCTCTCACACTGCTTGCAATACAGTACAATGGAACTGCTTCCTATTATAAAAATATTCTATATTCTGTACAGGTGTCTTTATTGGAATATTACATCCGTCGATGACATTTGCTGCCTCTACTCGTGTGAAGGTAATGAAGCCAGTGGAATGTACAGCCACAGTTTTGCGAAAAGATTAAAGACTTTCCAGGAAAATGGCATTTCATTCGGAACATTATTATAACTGTAAATACAATTTTAAAATGTACCATTTTTTATAATGACGCATAATAAGGTATTTCATTAACTCGCCAATTATGTATTTCGCGGCGGCGTTTTTTTTCTCTTGGTTTCTCAGTGTGCGTCTTTCGGACACGCCGTCAGTTCGTACATNATGTATTTCGCGGCGGCGTTTTTTTTCTCTTGGTTTCTCAGTGTGCGTCTTTCGGACACGCCGTCAGTTCGTACATCCTTTTCTAAATGTGGCGAGTTTGGTTCCGTTTATGCCACTGGCTCACAGCGCACATCGTAGTAAAATAGTGCACGTGTAAGCTGGCACTGACGAACTTCTAATAACATACAACTCTTACAGAAGACTTTCAGTATTTTTCTTTACCAGCTTGCCCGCATCGTCGACGGGTATATTCGACTATCGCTATCTAGAACTGTTTTAATTATAGGTAACCAACAGTTATGTTNATGTATTTCGCGGCGGCGTTTTTTTTCTCTTGGTTTCTCAGTGTGCGTCTTTCGGACACGCCGTCAGTTCGTACATGCTTTTCTAAATGTGGCGAGTTTGGTTCCGTTTATGACACTGGCTCACAGCGCACATAGTAGTAAAATAGTGTACGTGTAAGCTGGCACTGACGAACTTCTAATAACATACAACTCTTATAGAAGACGTTCAGTATTTTTCTTTACCAGCTTACCCGCATCGTCGACGGGTATATTCGACTATCGCTATCTAGAACTGTTTTAATTATAGGTAACCAACAGTTATGTTNACCCGCATCGTCGACGGGTATATTCGACTATCGCTATCTAGAACTGTTTTAATTATAGGTAACCAACAGTTATGTTTAATACGTATCAAACGATAACAACTAAACTAACTTGGTCAAAGTTAAGCCATGGCGTGCAACGCGCTAACCAGTATAACGTAGTCCACAAGATATCCGCTTTTGCTGAAAAAGGATTTCTATTCTAATCCCGTATAAGATGTAGTCGTCAGTAAAATTAGTAAAGTTAAGGGTAAGTTAGTAAATATAGTTAAGCTACGCCGTTCCCTTGATAACATTACAAGCACTAAGTGGGTATGGTAAAGAACACGAATAAATAACAAGTAACTGGAGATTTCTCTGCAAGCAGCAGAAGTATCTTCTGCACCGCGCTGCGACAGTAATATGTTACTACCAAAAAATCCAAATAGTCAGCATTTCTCTAGAATTTTAATCTCGAACTTTTCTAATCAGTCAAGACGTGATGGCTTTTCCTTAAAGAAACGCTGAGGGCTCACTTTTTTTAAACAGCAATTTTTTTTATAGTCGAGGGATGTGTAACTACTGCTCACTCGATATATAAATCTTTTGAATTTCATTTGGGACGCTTTCCTTCTCTAACCAGCAAACATATTACTTTTGAGTACTGTTGAAAACTCTGGTGTTTTTTTTTNATTTGGGACGCTTTCCTTCTCTAACCAGCAAACATATTACTTTTGAGTACTGTTGAAAACTCTGGTGTTTTTTTTTTATTATTTACTTATTACGAAATCCTAGGTTTCTCCAACATAACGGTTCACTGTAAACTTTCCGGCAANGTTTTTTTTTATTATTTACTTATTACGAAATCCTAGGTTTCTCCAACATAACGGTTCACTGTAAACTTTCCGGCAAATTTTTTAACTAGTAAATTATGAAATTATCAATTTCCTACAGTTTCATTTATTTTTATTCCTCATATATAGGCATCAAGATTTACATGATGGTATCACCGTTCCATTTTGCATATAAGACTTCAAAGTAATTTGAACAGGCTTGTTAACGAGTACTTGCGGTAGCATAGAACGTATAGGCGGAGTGTTCCTACGTAACTTGCTCTGCGAGACGTCACTTTGGCAGAAAAAAATAAACTTGTGCAGGCTATTGAAAAGGTTTTGGCAAGTGTTGGCATTTGTTGAGGTGATAATGCACTTGTGCGCAAATTTATTTCAAACAACGATTTTAGTAGGTCTTGAAGTCCAACAGACCCATAATTAGACTAATTACTTGAGTGTGAAAAAGAGGTATCATTGTCACTGTTTATCACAACTTTTAAAATACAATTCCATATACAGCTAACTGTTTTGGACCCACTTCTGTTTCCTGTGATGAGTCATAACTAGGACCAGTGATTTTTCGCTAAAAAAAATTGAACACACTGTAGATTTCAATACTATATATACACCTCAGCTGTTGTCATACCTCCATTGGCTGCTGGTGTCCTTTCCGCATTTGACCAGCCACTCACAATTCCGTAACTCCGACACTGGACCTTCGGGCGCAAACAGTTAGCAAAGACCAAAACATGTTTCAGCCAATTAAAAAAGCTGTACGACTCTACAGTGCTTTTGAACTCTATCTTGTCTCGAAATTTTTTCGCGACATAGTAGATGACCTACATAGTTTGGTTACAGAGTTTCGTTTCACCTAGCAGACAGAAGTTTATTGTGTGCGAAGTGAAACGCAATTCGCCACGAGCTGAGGCATTTGTGACTCTCTTGCGTTGAACGAGCCACGCCGCTGGTAGTTCTTATTCATATATCGGCTAAAGGAAACAGTGTTGTCTTGGTGTGCCCAATCTCTGCGGGGCCGCGGTGGTGTGGTGGTCAGACTACTCGACTCACACCTAGGCGAACCGGGTGGGGTCACTCCCGGATTTTCGCATGTGGGAAACGTGCCGGACAATGCGATTGGTCTTTGGGTTTTATCAGGGATCTCCCGTTTCCCACGCCACTTCATTCCAGCGCTGCTCCATACTCACTTCACTTCACCCTCATCGGCTCTCAACGCCTTGATGTTAAGAGCCGCTCAAATCTTCACATTGATTGTTTCATTCAGTGGTCATTGCTACGCAATCAACCTATCCCTTTTTGTTAAACTCCTGAGGAATTAAACTGCCCTTGTGTGTCGGTTATTCGGCGTGATTGATTTCGTGAAAGTTTTTGTACGAACGACTCAGTCGGTGTTGAGAGTCATATGTATAGCTCATTATTATTCGAACCAAAGCTTATTATTATACGTACAATCATTATTGTATGGACAGAAGAATATTGGCTAATAAACTAGTCAGCATTTAAGTTCAATTTTTGCTCCAACTGTACTAGGCTCAACAATGCATATGGCTCACGGTGTCTTCAGTGTGAAGTTTAGTTCTAAGGCGCGCCCATATTACAGAGTAATTAAAAATACAGAAGTGAATTAGCCGCTTATACCGCGAACTCCAGCCTCACACCATAGCAAGATGGCATCACTGGGCAGCAAAATGTTGGAAAGCCGTTCACCAAACAGCGTCTGGTAACCTACTTGCCAGCTGGCAGCCCAGCCAATAAGAAACATATCGCAGCATGCAGTAGTCAATCAGGTGCCAGGCCCGTTCCCAGAAACTCGCGCAGCCAATCGGAGGAACCGCCACGCCATTTCGTGTCTGTGTACTTACCTACTCTGGGCTCATATCAAAGCAGTTGTCTCTCAGATTGGGGAAAATAATATATTTGGCAATGCATGTTGTTCGCTATGGTAGGACCCTAAAGGAGTAGTAACCCTTCCATCTTGGATCACTTTTTTTTTTTGTAGTTTACTTTTCAGATTACATATTTGAAAACGAGGGCTGTCAAGGAATAGGGCATATCCGAACAGATATTTTTTAATGCACGATATTTTTCCCCGTGTTGCATTTTTGACAGTAATAAAGATTAACTCAAACTCGCTATTCATCATTTTCCAGTTTCGCGCGAGAACGTAATGACAAAAATAAGTCCATTATGGTTTCTGTAATTCTGTACAGTAGTTCTGTATGCAATGCTAATGTTTGAATTTTAATATTCAATCTTAACAGGACGTTACAAGGAGATATAAATAAAACACAAGATTACTGTTTTTGCTTGGTAATTTTTAAGTGCCCGTGAACAGCCCAAGGCCTTGGTTAAGTTAACGCTTACTTATTTGGGAAATTGGGGAACGAATCGGTTAGGATCCCAGCGTTCGCCTGGAGTGATTTCGGACGACACGTGGCAAACTGAAAGCAGGTCGACCGGGCCGGGAGAACCGGATACCGGGTCGAGCGGTACAACACTGCGCCACCCCGCTCGGTATCAGGAATGCCAACCGCCTTAACAATGGAGCGCGTTTGTCCCGCTGCAATAAGCAGAGGCAAATACACTTTCTCCCAGCAAAGTGTCTGAATATAGTTGACCTACATTCCTGCGAAAGGGAAGGATAAGTGTGGGA